>JAVHYY010000933.1:0-59672 GCA_035221665.1 Okamejei kenojei | reverse complement strand
AGTTAATATGTGAAGATGAAATAATTGGATTTTTGAGAAATTGGGAGTGAGGAAGTGTGGTTTGTGGAACTTAGGTTTCTGTTCCAGAGGGATATAGAGTCATGGGGGCCGAGGAGTGCGTGGGCTGCACCAACATGTTCTATATTTTTTTTATACCTAACCAAGGAAAAACAAGTTGGCTGAACTCGACCGCGAGCAGCCTAAATTCATTTTTTGAAGCGACGAGAGAGCTGAGATTTACGAGAATGCAGGCGAGAGGAGCGAGAAGTGGCTGCAGCCACCCCGACAGCACAAAATTCATTTTGGAGAACACAAACGTTTTAAAAAGGCGAGCAAACAATTTGCTGCAGCCACTCGCAACCAAAATCCATTTGTAACACAAACACTTTAAAAGGCAAGCAAACAATTGGGCGGCAGCCACCACCCATAGCCAAAATCCATTTTGTGAACCACAAACTCTTTAAAAGGCTAAACAAACAATTGGCTGCAGCACCTGACAACCAAAATTCATTTGTGAACACAAAACTCTTTAATAAGGCAAGGCAAAACAATTGGCTCAGTCCCACGACAACCAAAATTCATTTTGTTGAACACATACATTAAAAAAGAAGGTAAATCAAGTCTCGACCCAAACTCCCGATTTCCTTCGCATCCTTAATGCTCGCTGCACCCCGCTGAGTTTCTCCAGCTATTTGTGTAAACAATTTGGCAGCTGCCACATCAAGGGGATTCACCGTGAGTAGACATACGTTCGGTATTTATTCTGCCAGACCAAGGAAGTGATAGGTCAAGAGCCGTGACCCTCTTACTTCCTGTCTGACGAGCTGAGTGTGGCACACACTTACGTTTTATTAGTCCCTTCCCCCTACCGCCCCTGCTGCCATTGGGGGCGAAGAGAGGAACATAGAGACTGGGGAATTTTTTAAAACATTAATAATTTCTCATTTTTTCATCAATTGGAAAAATCCTCTAGCCACGGAAGGGCGGAGGGGGGGGCACGAGGCGAAGTGGCCAAAACTGACGAGTCCGTAGGGTGGCGCGATCTCTCGAAATCGCAGCACCGTAGGGCCAAAATCGTCAAGATCTATCTCTGTTTAAGTATATATATAAGACAGTCTTTCTGGCAAGCATTTAGAACCATAGAGACTATATCTTTCTGCAAAGGCATTTTAGAACCAATAGAGACACTCTTTCTGCACGCATTGAAACGCAATAGAGACACTCATTTCGAACAAGCATTTTGGAACCAATAGAGACACTCTTCAGGCAAGCGATTTTAGAACCAATACACTCTTTCTGCAAGCATTTTATTTAGAACAATAGAGACACTCTTCTCTGCAAGCATTTAGAACCATAGACACACTTTTGCAAGCATGTTAGAACATAGACACTTTTTGGCAAGACATTTTAGAAACCACTAGGGCACTTTTTAGCAAGCAATTTATAACCAATAGACCCACTTTTGTGCAAGCATTTTAGAACCTATAGACACTTTCTCAGGCAAGCATCTCTAGAAACCAAAAGATACTTTCTGCAAGCATTTTAAGTACCAATAGACAACTTTCCCCTTGTCTCGCAAGCATTTTAGAACAATAGAGACACTTTTTGCAAGCATTATTAGAACCCATAGACACTTTATTGCAAGCATTTTAGATCCAATAGAGACACAATTTGCAAGCATTTTATAACCAATTGAGACACTTTTTGTGACAATTTAGAACCAATAGAGACACATTTGCTACCATTTTAGAACCATCGAGACACTAATTCAAGCATTATAAGAACCAATAGAGACACTTTATTGCAAACATTTAAACCACTGCGACACTTTTTGATAAGCATTTTAAACCAATAGGACACTTCCTACAAGTATATTAGAACCAAAAGAACACGCCATACACTTTCTGTCAGCATTTAGAATCAATATAGACATTTTTGCAAGCATTTATAGAACCACATTAAGGGCAAACCTCACAAGTTTATTAGCAGTCATTCAGTGCTATTCATCCAGCACAGAGAGAACGTGACCCTCTGCTTCCACCCAACTTGGCAGAGACTGAGTGAGTCCCACCACTTTCCTGTTTTTGTAGTCCCTCCCCCTCCCCCACCCTCCAGCAGGGGCAGCAGAGAGAATGGTGAATTTAAAAAAAAACATTAATATCACACTGGTCCATGTGAAGGCGGAGGTGGCCTGATGCGAGCTGGCCAAAATGACGGCTGTAGGTGGCGGCGTTCTCCTCGGAAATACACATTAGATCAGACTTTAAGTTATTAGATAGATTGAAAGATGTCTAGGATAGGATGTGCTGTCTCTGAAGAAAGAGCCTATGCGAACCAAACGGTCCCTGAAGATGGGCTGTAATTTGTCTCCATGTTCCAGAATCCCCAACACCCCTGGGTCATTACCATTCTGAGGCCTACAGTAATGAATTACTGCCATAGTCAGGACACTTAACTGAGCCTTCAATATCGCAAGGAGTAAGAGTTGATTGTTGATCTAAGAAGTGACCAGTGTAAACACAACTGTGTTCTCATCAAACAAACTGCTTTAAAATTTGCTGACAGCTTCAAATTCCAGCATCCACATCACCAGCTACAGTGCCCTGCATAATGTATTGGGCCAAAGACCCCATCATTTATCTATTGACTCTGTACTGCACAATTTGAAAGATTGTAATATTAAAAAAAAAATCACGGGTTAAAGTGCACATTGTCCAATTTTAATACAAGCAATTTTTATACATTTTTGGTTCACCATAAAAATTACAGCAGTGTTGTTTCTACATAGTCCCCCCTTTTCAAGGCACCATAATGTTTGGACACAAGCAATGGTCATGTCATTGAAAGTAGTCATTTTGAGTATTTCTAAGAGGAGTCAGCTGAAGATCATGCTCCCTCCAGAACACAGACCCCTGCATGCAATTTAAACATAGGTGCACTTAAACACAATGCCAGACAGATACAGACTGTCCAAATGGCATGAGCCAAGTCCACACACAAAACCAATATGGAATAATTTGAGGGAGGTAGACAAGTGGTGTTCAGTCTCAACGTTGATGATGGCGGCTCCCACGAAAAACAGCTGCGTCACCACCCTCTCGCCTGACTATCTGGCTCTCGTACGCATTCTCTGGCGAACTGCTGGCCTTCGCAAACAAACCCCAGCTGGATTTCGCTGCAACCTGAGCAACAAACGAGATTTGCCTGCAGTCTTTGTTGTTGGAAACCTGTAGAAAGAGCTTTGACAGCTCCAGTTCCAAGGATGTTGAGACGTGCAGAAAACCAACCACAACCGCACAATAAGCCAGACTGGCCCGGTCAAGCACCTGACGAGGCAGTAAGGGGGGTTGTTCTGGACCGCAGTGGAAAAAGTCCTAGAAAGAGTTTTCTGTTTCTCTCTCCCCACCTTTTGGTGGCCCACATTTCCTGGCAGGTATGCCACCACAGTTGTTGGAACTCGACAGTTAGCTGATAAAACTGCTCACAGTCCCAAAACACGCAGAAACTCTCTGCATGTCACAGTGATACACAAGATGTTTTAATGTCCGCGGTACCTCCTCCGAATTCCAGAAAGATGTTTAAAACTCACTCGTTTTTGTTTTGAACGGATTTCCGCAACACCACACCTCCTCCGTAACCAGCTTGGAGGAGATGATGGTATTGAACGCACGAGATGTAGTCTATTTTATTGTACAATTGGTCCATTGTGGAGTGGAGGCCAGTGAGATCACATCCTCCATTGATGATTGTGAAAACCCCACCTTCCATCTCGGAAAACATGCTGCGACCCTGGCAGAATTCCCCTGCTCTTTTTTCATTCAGTGCATTTATTGACATCAATGAATTCAAGATAATATATTAAGGACAGGTTGATGTTTGACTTATTGTGGTGCGAAATATTGCAGAGCAAAAAAAGACATTGATTTTACTCAGGAAACGAGAGCGCCTAATAAAAATAGGATATCTTCTACTAAAATCAAAGGAGCCAAGATACGGTAAAAATCATACTATACAAAACAACTTGTTGATCTCTACACAGAGTAGTTCATACTGCCTTATTGAAAAATAACTTATATTTAAGCATTTTATTTACCAGTGAAAATGAGACTTTGGAGGTACGAACATTGAACATGGTCTCCTCGCATAAAAGTACGGTTTTATTGAGATTGTGGATTTTTTAAACAGCATACTTACAAATTAATGAGATATCGATCTAAAATAAGAAACACAATTTCAGAAACATAGAAACATTAGAAAATAGGTGCAGTGAGTAGGCCATTCGGCTCTTCGAGCCTGCACCGCCATTCAAAAATGATCATGGCTGATCATCCAATCAGTATCCTGTACCTGCCTTCTCTCCATACCCCTGATCCCTTTAGCCACAAGGGCCACATCTAACCCCCGCTCTTAAATATAGCCAATGAACTGGCCTCCAACTACCTTCTGTGGCAGAGAATTCCAGAGACTCACCACTCTCTGTTGTGAAAAATGTTTTCCTCATCTCGGTCCTAAAGGAATTCCCCCTTAACCTTAGACTGTGACCCCCTTGTTCTGGACCTCCCCAATCATCGGGAACAATCTTCTGGCATCTAGCCTGTCCAAACCCCTTACGAATTATGTAAGTTTCTATAAGGATCCCCTCAGTCTTCTAAATTTCTAGCGAGTAAACAAAGCCTAGTCTATCCAGTCTTTCCTCATATGAAAGTCCTGACATCCCAGGAATCAGTCTGGTGAACCTTCTCTGTACCCCCCTCTATGGCAAGAATGTCTTTCCTCAAATTTTGGAGACCAAAACTGTACGCAATACTGCAGGTGTGGTCTCATCAAAACCCTGTACAGCTGAGTAGAACCTCTCCCTGCTCCCAATACTCTAAAATCTTTTCGCTATGAATGCTAACTTTACCATTTGCTTTTTCCACTGCCTGCTGCACCTGCATGCCTACTTTCAATGTGTGTACCATGACACCCAGGTTACGGTGCACTCTCCCTTTTCTAATTTTGCCACCATTCAGATAATAGTCTACGCTCCTGTTTTTGCCACCAAAGTGGATAACCTCACATTTATCCACAATTTACTGCATCTGCCATGCATTTGCCACTCACCCAGCCTATCCAAGTCACCATGCAGCCTCCTAGCATCCTCCTCACACTTAAAAATTCTAACATAAAGAGCATTCGCTAAGCAACCTCCCAGCTTAGTGTCATCCCGTAAACTTGGAGAGATATTGCCTTCAATTCCCTCGATCAAATCATTTATATATATTGTAAATAGCTGGGGTCCCCAGCACTGAGCCTTTGCGGTACCCCACTAGTCACTGCTGCCATTTCTTGAAAAGGACCCGTTTTTACATCTACCCTTTGCTTCCTGTCTGCCAGCCAGTTTCTCTAATATCCACATCAATACTGAACCCCCAATAACCGTGTGCTTTAATTTTGTATACTAATCTCTTATGTGGGACCTTGTCGAAAGCCTTCTGAAAGTCTAGATATAACACATCCACAGTTCTCCCCTTTATCCACTCTACTGGTTACATCCTCGAAAAATTCTATAAGATTCGTTCTGACAAGATTTACCTTTCGTAAATCCATGCTGACTTTGTCCAATGATTTCTACACTTTCCAAATGTACTGCTATCCCATCTTTAATAACACTAACGCTAGCAGTTTCCCCACTATCGATGGTAGACTAACTGGTCTGTAATTCCCCCGTTTTCTCTAACCTCCATTTTTTAAAAAGTGGGGGTTACATTAGCTACCCTCCAAGCTCAGGAAACTACTCCAGAAAGTTTTGAAATATTATTTCTGTGGCTACTTCCTTGAGTACTACTCTGGGATGCAGCCTATCTGGCCTGGGGATTTATTCGGCCTTTAATCCATTCATTTACCCAACACCACTTCCTGGCTAGCCTGGATTTCATCTTAAAACTCATTTTCCCCCACCTTATTTGACCCCGGTCCCCTGCTTATTTCCGGCAGATTAATTTATGTCTTCCTTAGTGAAGACAGAACCAAAGTAGTTATTCAATTGGTCTCCATGTCCTTGTTTCCCATTGATCAATTGACTGCATAAGGGACCTACATTTGGTTTAACTAATCTCTTTCTCTTCACATATCTATAAAAACTTTTGCAGTCAGTTTTTATGTTCCCTGCCAGTTGTCTTTCATAATCTATTTTCCCCTTTGCTAATTGAGGCCTTTGTCCTCCTCTGCTGGATGAATTTCTCCCAGTCCTCTGGTTAGGCTGCTTTTTCTGGCTAATTTGTATGCTTCATCTTTTGTTTTGAATACTATCCCTGATTTCCCTTGTTATCCATGGATGCATTACCTTATCCTGATTTATTATTTTGCCAAAACTGGGATTGAACAATTGTTGTAATTAGTTCATCCATGTCTTTAAATGCCTTCCATTGCACATGCCACTGTCAACCCTTAAGAATCACTTCCAGTCTAATCTTGGCCAATTCATGTCTCATACCTTCCAAGTTACCTTTGTTTAAGTTCAGAACCATTGTTTTGACTTATTAGTTCACTCTCCTTCCTAATGAAAGAACTCAACCACATTATGGTCATTCTTGCCACGGGGCACGCACAACAAGACTGCTAACTAACCTTCCCTCATTACTCAATACCCAGTCTAAAATAAGCCTGCTCTCTCGTTGGTTCCTCTACATGTTGGTTTTAGAAAACTATCCCGCATATATTCCAAAGAAATCCTCTTCTCAGCCCATTTGATTCACCCCAGAGTCTATATGTAGAGTTGAAGTCACCCATTAATAACTGTTTTACCCTTGTTGCAACGCATTTCTAATTTCCTGTTTGATGCCACATCCCCAACTCCACACTACTGTTAGGTGGCCTGTACACAACTCCCACTAGCGTTTTCTGCCCCTTAGAGTTTTGCAGCCTCTACCCATATCGATTCACATCCTCCAAGCTAATGGTCCTTCCTTTCTATTGCATTAATCTCCTCTCTCACCAGCAACGCTTCGTCCCCACCCTCCTTTTCCTTTCTGTCTATCCCTCCTGAATATTGAATATCCTGGATGTTCAGTTCCCAAGCTTGGTATCTATTTTCTATTGGTATAAGTATCTATATTCTTAATTATTCTTGTAAAATGACTTTCTTTTTCTTGTTGACTGAACACCCAATAATTACAGTCACCAAAACTGAGAATCCTTGATAGAATTGTCATTTGGATTTGCCAAGTCTACTGAAATATGTAAGTGACTCCTGGCAGATAGGCATTCCTGTAAATAAAAGCAGCCAGAATAAAATAAATATCTCACAACAGTAAAGATGAAGGCTAAAGCAATGCTGTTGATTGTCTGCATTCCTCAACTTTTCTTGGTCCCATCAGCAGTGAAGCAATTCAAAACAACATCTTCATTCACATTGTAATTAAACAAAAAAAACGCTGACCTGCAAATCCTTTGGTGTGGCAAATCTTTGCCTTAGCCCAGAAACATGGGTTGCAGTTTGTACTATTTCGATAACTGTCTCTGCACAGGGAATGGTTGCTGGAGCAAAGTTGTGGTATGTGAATGAGAAATTGGAAACTGTTTAATAAGCTCCAGATGTTTAACGCAGATGGATGGTATCTTAGCTGAAAGATACTTTTTCAAAATTTTGCTTGCCATATTAACACGTTTGTCAATAAAATAATTGATACGATTTTCATTTACAATTTGTTCATTAAGTAGCAGTTTTATAAAAGTAGTGGGCACCCCACATGATCTTAGCCCCATCCTAGTGGAATGGTCAAAGGTTTTCAGCCACAACAGAATACTTTTCAAATGTGGAGGTATATCTTCAAATCCTCTCTTGGGGCCTAGAGAATTGGCAGGTACTCTACAGAATAGAAAATTCAAGAATTCAAAAAGCAAGAAGCTTACTTTGAATGGAAGGAAAATTGGATGACATTCCTGATATGCATTCATCCTCAGAATGTGTCCTTACTGCAACGTCCAATATTTGACACACATGGGGAATTAGTTAAATTTCTAGTGTTGAATAAACACTTGATCTAGTGGACCTAGAGGCACAGTACAATACTGTTTTTAGACATTTAATTAGCCAAAATTTTAGCCAAGAGAGAAGGGATGATCCAGTCCCAACACCACTATTACATACTTCCACTGATCAACAAGGTCTATGGCAACAAAAGCGAACTGAAACACTCAATGATGTCCTTTCATTCTTTGACAGAGGATTGCTGACGTCAATTGCATTTGAAAATGGCAAACTCGGCTGATGTACTTTGTCTTTCAGTGAAGATTTTCTCAGAGAAACACAACTACATAGTCACCAAAGGCAGTACCTGGATTTCAGAGGTCCGTTAGCTGATTATTTATGACTGAAACGTTCACATTCTATAGCAACCCATATCATATTACTGTTCATACCATGGCTAAAATTCATTCATTTCATCACTGTATTACTACACATAATTAAACTAATGGAATGTTATTGTGGAGGGAGGAACTTCAGATGCTGGTTTAAATCGAAGATAGACATAAAACTGGAGCATCTCAGAGGGGGACAGGCAGCATCTCTGGAGAAAAAAGGAATGGGTGTACGTTTCGGCTCGAGACTTCTTCAGTCTGAGGAAGGGTCTCGGCCCAAAACATCATATATTTCTTTTCTCCAGAGATGTTGTCTGACCTGCTGATTACTCCAGCTTTTTGTGTCTAATAATGGAATATATTACTGTCTTTCTTTAATGAATATTATAAAACATTTTATTAGTATTTGGATCCTACTAGCTTGGAAAATGTCCTAAAATCTACGGGTGAACCTGCATAGATTTGGATTGCCAAAGGTCAGTTTAAAGAAAATTGGAAGTGATTCTGTATCCTGCAGTCTTTGGCTGGTGCCAGTTCTGCACAGACTGACACTATAAAAAATGCACTAAAAACTGGAATCACACTAAGGAGTGAAAAAATATTATGTTCCCTGATGTACCTTGGGCAGGAATTATGAAGATATTTAAAGAGAACTAGACCAAGTGGGATCCATTGGGTCCCGTCCTCAAAGCGCGGTTGCGGGTGGGGCGGCGCTGCAGCGTCACACACACACTATCTACCCCCCTCACCACACACACACACTAACCACACCCACAGACACTAACCCACACACACACACACACACATACGCACACACACACACACTAACCACCCCACCTTGATATTATATTAATATTATATAATTCGCATCTTATTTCCCCATCCCTGCCCTATCTACTCACGCATAGCGCCCCAAACTTGCAGGTGCGTCTAGAGAAGGGGGAGGGAGGGGGGTAGAGAAAGAGGGCAGAGTGGAGCAGAGAGAGGTAACCAGACACAGAGAGGGGCAGAAACAGAGAGAGGGGCAGAGACAGAGAGGGGGGGAGAGAAGGGGGTTGCAGAGGGGGAGGGTGGGGGAGGAGGGGAGAGGAGGGGGGCGAGAGGGGGGGGTCGAGAGGGGGGGGTCGAGAGGAGAGGGGGCAGAGAGGTGGAGTGGGAGAGGAAGGGGAGAGGGGAGGGGAGGATGGGAGCGGGGCAGGCGGGCGTCTGGGCAGCGGGCGTCAACCAAAGGACTGCGAGTTTCGGCGGCTTCAATCCAGAGCCCGACTGGCTCTTTTAATTAATGGGGAGGGAGGAGGGATGGGGGGGGGTGACGTCACTCGCAGTGCGAGCAAGACGGCAGGCATGCAGATCCATTGTGATGTCATCAGCGAAAGACAGTGGGTTTTTATTTTCAAAAATTGTTCTGATTTTTGAAGCATTTTCATTAATAACTTGAGAAATAAAGCATGACATTTTTAGATAAGGCAATTTTGGACTCCACAGCAAAAATCTCTTCTGGAATATGTTAAAACTTTTACCATTACCGTGTCATTTTTTCCGCAAAGATATGATTATACACAAACAAATAAACACATACACACATCCAACCTCAAAAAGTTTTATAAGTATAGAGATATATAGATCATAGAAATTGATATTTCAATTCATCTTTTAAAAGCCTAGCTAGCCGTGGGACTCAGTCCATCGAAAAAATCATAGCGTGATGATGGTCGTGATAGGCAGTACTTTAGGGAGGTTTGCAGAAGGGATTTACAGCCAGAGCAATTTAGAAATGCATTTACCTGATGATTTCAACACTTCAAGGTGTCCAAAATTATTTTAAACTCAATAGCATCAGTGTATTATCCAATTGATAGAACACTTCTACTAATGACTCCCTTCTAAGTTGGTTCGTGGTCTCAACCACCCAAGTAAAACAGTTAATTTAGCCACATGGCAGAAAATTAAAGAACGATTGCTTCGATTCTAAAGCCCCTGACCCACTTTGGCAATTTTTTCTGCGACTACAGGTGACTAGGCTGTCGCCACATGGTCGCGGGGTGACGCCTGTATGGTCTGGATCTGGATCTGGATGTAGTACGCTGCAAAAAGCTCTAGATAAGGGCATCACTCAGCACTGGACAATTGTATACTGGGCAATTTTATTTTACATTGGAATTTAAAAAATTGGAAAGAGCCATAGTTTTCAAAGGGAAATTGGACACTTGTTTTTGAAAAAAGAGAGATATCTACAATAATTATAGGAGGCATGGAGTAAATGAGGTGCTAGAGGAGTATAAAAAGAATGTAAAAAGAATCTTAAGAAAGAAATTAGGAAGGCTAAAAGAAGATATGAGGTTGCTTTGGCAAGAAAGGTGAAAGTAAATCCAAAAGGGTTTCTACAGCTATATTAATAGCAAAAGGATAACGAGGGATAAAATTGGACCATTAGAGAGACAGAATGGACAGCTATCTGCAGAGCCAAAAGAGATGGGGGAGATATTGAACAATTTTCTTTTCTTCGGTATTCACCAAGGAGAAGGATATTTGAACTCTGTGAGGTAAAGGGAAAAAAGTAGGAGTAGCTATGGAAAACTATGAGACTCAAGAGAGGAGGAAGTACTGACACTTTTGAAAAATATAAAAGTGGATAAGTCTCCAGGTCCTGACAGGATATTCCCTAGGACATTGAGGGAAGTTAGTGTAGAAATAGCAGGAGCTATGACAGAAATATTTTAAATGTCATTAGAAATGGGAAATAGTGCGCATGTTGTTCCATTGTTTAAAAAGGGTTCAAAGAATAAAACCTAGCAATTATAGACCTGTTTAGTTTGACGTCAGTGGTGGGCAAAATTAATGGAAAGGATAACTTAGAGATAATATATATAAGCATCTGGATAAACAGGGTCTGATCAGGAAACAGTCAACATGGATTTGTGCCTGGTAGGTCATGTTTGGACAAACCTTCTTGAATTTTTTGAAGCGGTTACTAGGGAAATTGATGAGGGTAAAGCAGTGGATGTTGTCTATACGGATTTCAGTAAGGCTTTGACAAGGTTCCCCATGGAAGGTTGGTTAAGAAGGTTCAATCTTTGGGTGTTAATGGCGGAGTAGCAAGATGTATTCAACAGTGGCTGAATGGGAGATGTCAGAGAGTAATGGTGGATGGCTGTTTGTCATGGTTACAAGCCGGTGACCAGTGGGGTGCCTCAGGGATCTGTGTTGGGTCCACTGTTGTTTGTCATGTACATCAATGATCTGGATGATGGGGTGGAAAATTTGGATAAGTAAGTATGCAGATGATACTAAAGATAGGTGGTGGTGTGGATAATGAAGTAGATTTTCAAAGTCTACAGAGAGATTTGGGCCATATGGAAAAGTGGGCTGAAAGATGGCAGATGGAGTTTTAATGCTGATAAGTGTGAAGTGCTACATCTTGGCAGGACAAATCAAAATAGGATGTACATGGTAAATGGTAGGGAATTGAGGAATGCTGTGGAACAGAGAGATCTAGGAATAACTGTGCATAGTTCCCTGAAGGTGAGGAATCGCATATAGATAGTGTGGTAAAGAAAGCCTTTGGTGTGCTGGCCTTTATAAATCAGAGCATTGAATATAGGAGTAGGGAAGTTAATGTTAAAATTGTATAAGGCATTGGTAAGACCAATTCTGGAGTATGGTGTACAATTTTGGTCGCCTAATTATAGGAAGGATGTCAACAAAATAGAGGGAGTACAGAGGAGATTTACTAGAATTTGCCTGGGTTCCAGCAACTATGTTACAGAGAAAGGTTGAAACAAGTTAGGTCTTTATTCTTTGGAGCGCAGAAGGTTAAGGGGGGACTTGATTGAGGTCTTTAAAAATGATGAAAGGGATAGACAGAGTTGACGTGGATAAGCTTTTCCCATTGAGGGTAGGGAAGATTCAAACAAGAGAGCATGACATGAGAATTTCAGGGACAGAAGTTTAGTGTTGGCGGGGGTAACGTGAGGGGAACTTCCTTTTACTCAGAGGGTGGTGGCTGTGTGGAATGAGCTTCAGCAGAAGTGGTGGAGGCAGGATCGATTTTAACAATTTAAAAGTAAAGTGGATAGGTATATGGACGGGAAGGGAATGGAGGGGGTATGGTCTGAGTGCAGGTAGATGGGACTAGGGGAAAACAAATGGTCGGCACGGACTGGAAGGGCCGAGAGGGCCTGTTTCCGTGCTGTAATTGTTATATGGTTATATGGTTTATAGAGGGTGGTGGATGTGTGGAAATGAGCTTCCAGCAGAAGTTGGTGGAGGCAGGATCGATTTTAACATTTAAAAGTAAAGTGGATAGGTATATGGATCGGGAAGGGAATGGAGGGGTATGGTCTGAGTGCAGGGACTAGGGAAAACAATGGGTCGGCACGGAACTGGATTGGGCCGATAGGGCCTGTTTCCGTGCTGTAATTGTTATATGGTTATTTATGAAGCCAATTAACCTACAAAGCTGTACGTCTTTGGGGAGGAAACCGAAGATCTCGGAGAAAACTACCCACGCAGATCATGGGGAGAACGTACAAACTCTACACACAGGACAGCGCCCTGTAGTCGGGATGGAACCCGGGTCTCTAGCGCTGCATTTTGCTGTAAGGCAGCAACTCTTTACCACTGAGCCACCGTGACTGAGTAGTCTCCTCAAGTCGCCTAAATTGGTTTTTTCTTGTCGCCGCAGGATTTTGAAATGTTTCAAAACCTTTCGGCGTACTAGACTTGACGTAGCTTGTCTTCTCCTGTCGCGAGTGCCGTCGTTGGTTGTCGCCCGGGATGACGCAGGCTGTCGCCGGGTGCTGACTTCGGTGAATTCCATTGGCGACTACTTACGTCAACCGGCGACAAAGCGTACCGTTGCTACATGAATTGTCTTCAGTTGTCGGCGACCATGGTCTATGCTTGTCGTAGCTTGTCACGGGTGGATGCAGGTTGACTTTGGTTGTCGTAGGTTGTCATAGGTGTGGTCATAGGTGTGGACGTCCTAATGGGTCGCTCGTGGCTGTCGATAGTTTTTCGTAGCTTGACGTCTTTAAGTGGCAGGTTGTTGCAGCTTGTCGTAGACATTGCCGTAGAGGGGGGGGGCGGGGACCAGTCGCCGCTTTTTCGGCGACCTGCTATGAATGTGACAGGCGCCGGCAGTCGCCAAAAAAAATCACCTAAGTGGGACAGACCCTTAAGTCCCATTCTGGCTCGCTATAATTACCAGTCATCTGTTCAGATGTGGGCACCCATTCTCCATTCTATATAAAATACTTTTTTAAAAGGGACAATTACTTGGTTCCACACATATTGATTTAACTCTAGGTACAAAAGTCTGCTGCATACCTAGGATTTAAAAAAAACTTCTACCTCAGTTTTTAAATTCATAATTAACCTAGCACCAAATGCTATTTGCAGATGTGAGCTGCAAACTTCCCTTGTATCATAATTTTCTTTGTAAATTTAACTACACTTCTGAAAGGTTGCAGCTAATTTTTGGTTTGTCCTTTTCTGCTGCTACAGATTTCTCTTTAACTACGTGATCACTTCCCATTATTACCTTGGAAACTGATCAAATCGCTGTGCAAATCCAGGCAAGTGACCAAAACCACTGGTGACTCATGGAGAGTGACCGGAACCTCAGGGAACCTCAACGGAAACCTTGGGTGGTGCGCAAGGTCTCCAGAGGTTTCCGTTCAGGTTTCCTAAGTGGGACAGGGGCATAAGCCGTTGTTACTCTAGAGAATCTGTACTTGTCTTTTCAGTCGAAAGAAGAGTCAAGACCCAAAATGTCACTCATTCCTTCTCTCCAGAGATGCTGCCTGTCCCACTGAGTATTTTGTGTCTATCTTCGGTTTGAACCAGCATCTGCAGTTCCTTCCTACACACTAGTCTTGTGGTGTGCAGACTTCATTCCAGTAATGTGTTGGACTTCCTTGCAACCAACATATAATTCTTATGTTGTTGTAACCCAGGCGACTCTATTACATTCTTGTTTTGTCTTGACTTAGGCTTTGTATATGTGCAGTATAATCCTGTATTTTACCAAACTTGTCTATCTAGACCAACGTTCCAATAATATTTTTGATTATTTTCCATACTTATTTATTTTTACAGACCCCTAAGTCTTATTAATTTCCCATTCCTTTGAGTTTTTCACAATCGTAGAACTGTTTTGTGCATTAATTTAATTTGTTAATCAAATTCAAGTTTATGTTTATCCGTCACATACACATGCGAGATGTGAAATGAAAAGTGGCAATGCTCGCGGACTTTGTGCAAAAACAAACCAACAAACAAACAAACTACAAAAACTACAGAATCAACTATATTATTTTACATATTACATATTGTGGGAGGAAGGAAAAAGGAAAAACCCCAGCAATTTTGAAAAAAACAGTAGAATGGTTCAGTAAAGTTAGTGCCTGATGAGATAGGAGTTTACAGTCCTAATGGCCTCTGGGAGGAAACTCCTTCTCAACCTCTCCGTTCTCACAGCGTGGCAATGGAGGTGTTTGCCTGACCTTAGCAGCTGGAACAGTCCGTTGCAGGGGTGGAAGGGGTCTCCCATGATCTTATTGGCTCTGGAGTTGCACCTTCTTGATGTATAGTTCCTGCAGAGGGGCGAGTGAAGTTCCATAGTGGCGTTTGACCGAATGCACTACTCGTCTGCAGAGAGCAGTTCCCAAAACAAAATCGTGATGTTTCCGACAAGATGCTTCCCACAGCCGCTGAGTAGAAGCACTGGAGGATTTCCTCAGAGACACTCTGAATTCCTCATATTGCCTAAGGTGATAAAGGCGCTGTCTTGCCTTACTCACGAGTGCTGCAGTGTGTGATGTCCATGTCATATCCTCAGAGATGTGGACTCCTAGGTATTTAAAACAGCTCATCCTATTATTTAATAATTTGAGACGTATTACATGTTGTACAATAGACGCCTGTCTTCATTTCTTCTGCAAGCACAATTCTGTCTTTTTCTATCCCATTGTGCTGCGGAGAGAGAGTGCAAAGAGATTGACTAGGATAAAAAAAAATTGCCTGGGAAATGGACAACGCAGTTACGGGGAAAGATTAGATAGGCTGGGCTTTGTTTTTCCCTGGGTGAAGGAGGCTGAGGGGTGAGCTGATAGAGTAGGAGCATGGATAGGATAGGTAGTAAGAATCTTTTTTACCATAGTAGAGGTATCAAAAAGAAGAAGGCGTAGGTTAAGACTAGAAGGAATTTTAAAAAAAGCAATTTGGAGGTAAGTTTTTTGGTTTGCTATTCTGTTACATGCTTCTAGAGGAGGTGGTGGCATCAGAGACAACCTTTGGATTTAAGAGGCAATTTAGGCAGGTACTTGAAGAGAATACAGATCAAATGCAGACAAATATAAATTAGTGTCAGATGAATGGCATGAAGTTTGGCAACGGACATGGTGGGTTTAGGTAGGACCAGTGACTCAGGTCTATGTTTCAGTGCTGTAGGCCTTCCACCTGACCATTTGTTTTCCCCTGGTGCACTCCAGGACTCATGTTAAAATGTCTCTAAGTTATCAAACTTTTTACTTCGTCCCTTAATTTAAGACCCTTATGGGTAAAGTTATCGTCATCTTGAACTTTAAGACCTCAATCCATGTACCCTTCTGCGCTTGGCAATAGTTGCTGAGCAACATTCTAGAATCTAAACTAAAGGCAGATCAGGCAGTATTTGAACAAAGAGAAAGAGAAACAGTGTAGGATGGAACTGCAGATGCTGGTTTACGCCAAATATAGACACAAAATGCTGGAGTAACTCAGTGGGGCAGGCAGCATCTCTGGATAGAAGGAATGGGTGAAGTTTTAGGTTGAGACCCGACTTTAGAAATAGTGCTTTTTTAAAATCTGAATTGCTTTTACCTTAGGTGTGGGGTGTGGCCAATAATGAAGAAAAACCATCTCCCTCCACTCCCTGCACCTATTTCCTAGTATCAATGTATTTTTTAATAAACACAATGTTTAATTCTCTGTTAATTTACAGAGAGTATTACATGAAACATCCAAATAGATGGCAGTGGTCAAAAGACTGAAAATGAATAAAATCAGTGGAGCTGGAAATATTTTTCTAAATAGCTGTAAATAATATGTATTTATTACTGTAGAAAAGCTATAGAAATGTTGTATGAATGGAAAGACATACAAAAAACATCATTTGATTTATGGTATATCTTCATTGTCAATCCAAAACAAAATTATTAGAATAGTCATTCCTTTTGCTACTCTTCAATTTTTGTCTCACATAAGTCATATTAGATCATATGTTTTGAGAGTAAACAGGAGATTGAAAGGAAATATCAGGACAAGAGTAAGGATGTTAATCAAAGTTTTATTCATTGATTTGTAAGGTGGTGAAATTTACAATTAAATTGTTCAAGCAGGAAAAATGCAATATATAAAACCTAATTTATAACAAATACGACAGCCTGGCAAAGGTTGTTGACAGTAGCACATTTTAAATATTGATTCCAGTTAATCAATTTTAATTTAACAGTCTTCAATTATCCAGAAAAAAAAAAAAAATATATTTGTATATAACAAGAGGGAGAATTTATTTCTCTAATATTTCAAATCCCCTTTAATTGACGGTCGTTGACAGGGAGTTCTGTAAAGATGAGATTGAAGATAGCTATAATTTGATCAAAGTTAAATCAGTACAGTGACTGCATTTTAGCTCAGCCCTGTTTCCTGTAATTGAAAGCTGGTTACACAATGCATCCTGTTTCAGGTTCTGGCTTCCAACACATGAGTGTCACGTAACTGGCTGCAACCTGCAAGCAAACTGCCAGGATTCATGAAGGCCATTTCTTCCTGTCTTCTTGACCAGTACCTTAGCGAACTGAAGCATCTATGAGTAAGAATCTGATTCTCAACACCCACACAACCGGGAGTCAGCACCAGTCATACAGAATACACAATATACATGAACTAAAGATAACTGGGGAAATAATAATTTGTGTAGAGTCATCGTTCTGTGATGCTACTTCCTATGTCATTATGGGAATTCTGTATAAATTCCCCCAAGGTGACATCACAAACTTCATCATAATATTAAATAAGAATTATTTCAGATTGATGCGCATCTAAAGACAAATAGCCGAGGACACACAGCAAGCTGCAACGGGTAACCTCCACAGAGAAACCAGAGCAATTGGGTGATTAGGTGTAAAATTTTTTTTCGAATGAGAGTATAAAATGGGTGGTGTTGATCACATAACGTACAGCTCTCCCAGTATTCCTTTGGTAGTAAAAAATTAGGAGAAATGTTTAAAAGATTGAAAAACTATCATCGTTTTAATGTAACACCTCACCAAAATGCAACACCAATCACACGTCTCTGTATTAAATTTTCCATCAACCATTTCTCTGCCCACCTGGCCAATTGATCCAGATCCTGCTGCAATCGTTCACAACCATCTTCACTACCTGCAAAACCGCTAAATTGGATAATCAGCAAACTGGCTAATCTTTGCCCTGTATGTTCTCATGCAAATCATTGATGTAGATGATAAACAGTAACGGACCCAGCACTGAACCCTGAGGCACACCACTTAGTCACAGGCCTCCAGTCTGAGAACAACCTTCCACCATTTTCCTCTGCTTCCATCCATGGGAGCCAATTTGCTATCCATTCAGCCATCTCTCCTTGGATCCTATGCAATCTAACTTTCCAGAGCAGCCTACCATGTGGAACTGAAGTCCATGTACACACAACATCTACAGCTTTGCCCTCATCAACCCTTTTTGGTCACGTCTTCAAAAAATTCACTCAGATTATTTGAGACACGACCTCCCACGTACAAAACAATGCTGACTATCCCTAGTCAGCCCTATTGCCCATCCATATGCCTGTATAACCTATTCCTCAGAATACTTTCCAGTAGCTTACCAACTACAGATGTTAAGCTCTCCGGCCTGTAGCTCACAGCATTTTTCCTGAAGCCCTTCTTGAAAAGAGGCACAACATTTGCCACCCTCCAGTCTTCCGGCACCATTCCTGTATTTAATGCCCCTGTCCCACTTAGGAAACCTGAACAGAAACCTCTGGAGACTTTGTGCCCCACTCAAGGCTTACGTGTGGTTCCCGGAGGTTTTTGTCAATTTCAACCATTAGCGAGACTGACAAAAACCTCCGGGAACCACACGGAAACTTGGGTGGGGCGCAAAGTCTCCAGAGGTTTCCGTTCAGGTTTCCTAAGTGCGACGGGCATAAGGACGACTTGTAAATTTCAACAAGGGCTTCCCTGGTTTAGGTTTCCCATAATGTCCTCCGATAAATTAGATCAGGCCCTGGAGATTTGTCTACCTTCAAACACGACAGTACCTTCAGTACTTCTTCGACAGTAACCCTGACTGCTCTCAAGCCACTTCCAGTGAATTTTGTCCATCTTACTGTCTTTCTCCTCGGTAAATACAGCTGAGAAATACTCATTAGGACCTTGCCTATCTCCTGTGGCTCCACACAGAGGTGACCACTTTTATTCCTGAAGGTCACACTCTCGCTGGTTACCCATTTTCTCCCATATGTATTTATAAAATCTTTTGAGATCGTCCTTAATGCTGCCGGCAAGAGCTATCTCCTGGCCCTTTTTTTTTAAAAAAATTAATAGTTTTTTTTTATTGGAGGGAAAAAATATAAAAAATAAAAATAACAGTACATCTGATGTATAGCATTACATTTTTCCTCCATTTTGTTTTTTATAAATAATAATAATAATAATAATTATAGACAAAATAACCCTAACCCACCCTCCCTATACGCCCCTTGGCTAAAAGAACGCTATTTTTTCACAATCCAAATATATCACAAAATCAAATGCACTTTTTAACAATTATAAAGTAACAAAACAGAATAAAGGCAGGTCCCCACTTAATGTCAAGTGCCCTCAGTCCAACAGGTAGTTCCTTAGACCCTCCAAAGTATGATAAAAAAGGGTTTTTTTTTTTTTTTTTTTCCCATTTCAAATAAAACATTTTCACAGACCCCCTCAATGTGAATTTAATCTTTTCTAACCTTAAAAAAAACATGACGTCTTCCAGCCAAGCAGCGGCAGATGGAGGATTGTTAGATTTCCAGACCAGCAAGATTCTCCTACGGGCCAAAAGTGATGTAAATGTAATGATATCAGACTGGGTTGTATTTAAACCCAAGGTTTTATCTGCTACAAAACACCAAATACAGCTACAAGCGGGCAAGGGCTCACTGTCATCCCAAGGACTTCACTGATGGTTTTAAAAACCACTGCCCCGTAGTTAACAAGTTTGGGGCAAGACCAGAATGCATGAGCTAGATTGGGCTGAGAGAACGAGCACCTGTCACAGCCAGCGTCCGTCCCTGGATATATGTTAGCAAGCCTGGCTTTGCTTAAATGAACCCTGTGTGAAACTTTTAAATTTAATGAGCCCCAATCTAGCACATGATGAACGAGGAGTGGACCTTTTTCAGCGCTTCTGTCCAGCATTCCTCAGACAGATTCATACCAAGGTCATCCTCCCACCTAGCTTTAACTTTGTTCAGGTTTTGATCTCCTAAATACATCAATTCGAGAATATACTGCAGAGATCAGCAGCCCTTTATTTGCAAAGGTAAGAGTGAGTTGATCCATTAAACACTGTGACAGGAGGGAGATCAGGAAAATAAGGAAATTGTTTCATGACAAAGTGCGAACCTGAAGATATTTAAAGAAATGATTATGTGAGAGGCCATGTTTTTTGTGTAGGTAGTCGAAACTATCAAATCACATATGTTGTTAGTGTAATAAATCCTGAATGGACATAAGACCATTCAAAACCCACTATCAAAAGGTTGAGTCAAGTGTAGAGGGGGGGAATAAATGGTTACTGTGAATGGGACCCAAACTGAAGCTGATGTAAGCTTATAATGGCAACGGAATTGGTTAAAAAATGTTCATGGTTGATAGTACGACAGGGTTGGATGTAAACCCAAGAGGGTTTCAATGGCAGGGAGGAATATACTAAAGCTGGGAGAGAATGAAGAATAATAGTAAGATTAAACGAGAACTTACCAGTTCGAAGTTTGATCGTTATTTTATGAGGAGTATACGATGAGGGATTACGTGAAGAACCCGCCTGCGCTGGCAAACGGCATACTTCAAAGCAGCGGCATGAAAAAACACAGAACACAAAAATATCCGAAGTAACATTAGTAAGGCTCATAATAGACTTAGAAAACTACCAGATGATCATTTATTTTATGAGGGTGGGGAGTGGAGGGCACGTAATCCCTCATCGTAACTCCTCATAAAAATAACGATCAAACTTCGAACTGGTAAGTTCTCGTTTAATCTTACTAGTTTACTTCGGAGTCAGGTGAGTGACTACGTGAAGAGTTTAAAGCTTTCTGTGTTTTTCGTGTCGTAGAATTTATTCCATACGACAGTACGGCTCATTAACACAATAACGAGCGAATAACACATTTTCCCCAAACATAGCCTCAAGTTTGTGATACATAATTTTCTCATTATAAAAAAATGAAAATAATGCCTTTCTATTGAAAAGCAAATTTATCACAAAATTTACAATTGATATATATTTTTTTATGCATGACAAAGCAACAATTATAGCGAACCCGAACATTGCGTGTCTAAATCTGACACCATGACTGTTCCTTTATTTTAACAGTAATCTACAGCCTCCAGCGGCCTTGCATCTTTGCTCGAGTGGCTCATCCTGTGCCATTTCCTGTGAATGTATTTTCCTCATTAACAGTTTTTAGTGATTTTCCACCTTTCAGTGTCTAGTTCCTACTGAATGTATCCAATTATTAACCATCTAGAAATACATTCCTCTATAACCATCAGTTTTACTGAGACCCAATGTGTTTTTGTGTGTAATAAGCAGTCTCATTGCACAGAACTCTTACCTACTGCAACATTTTCTTCAATGTTCACACACACACAACACACACACAACTTAAAGCCAGCAGGATGTGCTTATAAGGTTTACCTTGGTTTTTGTTTTCAGGTCTTCTTGGCGTGCTTTGTTTGGTAGATCATAAACATATATGATAATGCAATTTGTATCCACATGCCATTATAAACGTAACATTTGCAATGTTTGCACTCTTATATTGATACTAAAGTTATCAGAATTATTATTTTTTCAATGTTTTAAGTTTTTTGAATCATAGATAGAAGTTAAAGTCCATTTTCTTAAGGCATTTCAAGATTTTTATCTCCTGCCTTTATATTTTTTACAATTTTTGGACAGATTATATATACATATACCCATATCTATATCTAATATCTATATCTATATATATATATAATATATATATATATATATACACACACACACATATATATATTTTATTAAACTTTTACATATATATCCTTTCCATATTGGGATATTATGAATGCATCTGATAAACTTTCTTGGTTAATTATATTATCCGTTTAT
This sequence comes from Okamejei kenojei, assembly GCA_035221665.1. Classification (NCBI taxonomy): domain Eukaryota; kingdom Metazoa; phylum Chordata; class Chondrichthyes; order Rajiformes; family Rajidae; genus Okamejei; species Okamejei kenojei. The sequence continues at coordinate 37,910 of JAVHYY010000933.1, read as the reverse complement.
AAGAACGGTAACACTCTGAGCCCTATAATTGGCTCTATCAATTAGATACTTAGAAAATGCAATCCACAAGGAATTTCACATATATTCTAAATGAAAAAATAACTTTACTGTATATACAGACCTCCAATTTCTTATAACAAATATAGTTATTTAGACTTATTTCTGCAAATTGCAGGTATAAACACTTCTTTATACATAATTATTTTAATTGATATATCGTAATAATTGGTTTAACTATCATAGACTTCTTTGACCATCAGCTGTTGAGAGGTCTAGTCAACCTGTAGATAGTCAAATTCATATTTTCACTATGGAGGTTTTTGTACAACAATAAATTACTGCAGGGTTTCTCAACCTGGAGATCCCAGTGGGTGCAGCAGCATCCAAAGAAACAAAGGGAGACAGGCAACGACCTAAGTCGAGACCCCTTTTTTGACTTCAATAAATTACTGCCATTTATGAATCATCACTAGCAGTTCAAAATCACACAATATAAATGAACCATAAAGGACCCATATTGGGGCCACCAAAATGCCTCTGGCAGTGTCCTGCTACATATTCATCAGACACTGCCCTATTAAACAAAAATGAGGGAACACAAAGAATCTTTTTCCTCATTAATTGGAGAAAAGCATCCACCTTCACTGTTCTTAGACTTACCACAAGAAATATTCGAAAGATCAGTGATTTAATCTGTATGCAATCAGATTAATCGTAAGTAATCCATATTAATGACAATATGTTTTTCTTCCCAAATTTGTTTCTCTTCCGATACCATTGTCTCTTCCTTAGAGATAAACAGGTGGACTAACTTTAAAACATACCACATCTGTTTACTTAGATAATCCATAATTATTGTTTGACTTATCTTGTTGACCCACAAGAAATATTTAAAATCAGTGATTTAATCTGTATACAACCAATTAATCGTAAGTATGCAAAATAATGACAATAATATTTTCCTCCCAAATTTTGACCATAGTTGAAAACATATGCCACAGCCGTGGTATTGTTCATCTTGATACGACATGGACAGTTCCCATAACTCCTTCTACTTCAACAATTAATTACGGAATGTTTGGAAAATTCTTAGGACAAACCATTTATGTTTGCCTGGTACAATTATTGTTATAAGAATAGATAATATTCTTATCTTTACCCCAAACATTCACAAGAAGCTGTAACATCATCTGTAACACTTGCTTCAGTTGTAATTTTATAGTTGAACAGCTTATGAATCTTTTTTACATTACTAATAATGATAAACGTATAACATTTGATATTTTGCATAAGCCTCTTCACAAGGCATACATATTCTATAAACTTCTGTTTCCTTCTTTTGGAACTTTATTTTATATTTTCCCCTAACCTAATGGAGGAACAAAGTTGTCAACAACAATAATACATATTTGTATCATAGAAACATAGAAACATAGAAATTAGGGTAGCAGGAGTAGGCATTCAGCCCTTCGAGCCTGCACCGCCATTCAATATGATCATGGCTGATCATCCAACTCAGTATCCCGTACTCACCCTGCCTTCTCTCCGATACCCTCTGATCCCCTTAGCCACAAGGGCCACATCCAACTCACTCTTAAATATAGCCAATGAACTGGCCTCAACTACCCTCTGTGGCAGAGAGTTCCAGAGACTCACCACTCTCTGTGTGAAGAAAGTCTTTCTCATCTCGGTCTTAAAGGATTTCCCCCCTTATCCTTAAGCTGTGACCCCTTGTCCTGGACTTCCCCAACATCGGGAACAATCTTCCTGCATCTAGCCTGTCCAACCCCTTAAGAATTTTGTAAGTTTCTATAAGATCCCCTCTTAATCTCCTAAATTCCAGAGAGTATAAACCAAGTCTATCCAGTCTTTCTTCATAAGACAGTCCTGACATCCCAGGAATCAGTCTGGTGAACCTTCTCTGCACTCCCTCTATGGCAATAATGTCCTTCCTCAGATTTTGGAGACCAAAACTGCACGCAATACTCCAGGTGTGGTCTCACCAAGACCCTGTACAACTGAAGTAGAACCTCCCTGCTCCTGTACTCAAATCCTTTTGCTATGAAAGCTAACATACCATTCGCTTTTTTCACTGCCAGGCTGCACCTGCATGCCTACTTTCAATGACTGGTGTACCATGACACCCAGGTTCTCGCTGCATCTCCCCTTTTCCTAATCGGCCACCATTTAAATAATAGTCTGCTTTCCTGTTTTTGCCACCAAAGTGGATAACCTCACTTTTATCCACATTATACTGCTCTGCCAAACATTTGCCCACTCACCCAGCCTATCCAAGTCACCTTGCAGTCTCCTAGCATCCTCCTCACAGCGAACACTGCCCCCAGCTTAGTGTCATCCGCAAACTTGGAGATATTGCCTTCATTCCCTCATCCCAGATCATTAATATATATTGTAAAAAGCTGGGGTCCCAGCACTGAGCCCTGCGGTACCCCACTAATTACTGCCTGCCATTGTGAAAGGACCCGTTTACTCCTACTCTTTGCGTCCTGTTTTGCCAGCCAGTTCTCTATCCACATCAATACTGAACCCCTAATACCGTATGCTTTAAGTTTGTATACTAATCTCTTATGTGGGACCTTGTCGAAAGCCTTCTGGAAGTCCAGTTATACCACATCCCCACTGGTTCTCCTTATCCACGCTACTAGTTACATCTCGAAAAATTCCACAAGATTCGTCAGACATGATTACCTTTTGTAAAATCCATGCTGACGTTGTCCAATGATTTCACCACTTTCCAAATGTGCTGCTAAACCCATCTTTAATAACTGACTCTAGCAGTTTCCCCACTACCGATGTTAGACTACTGGTCTGTAATTCCCCGTTTTCTCTCTCCCCTCCCTTCTTAAAAAGAGGGTTACATTTGCTACCCGCAATCCTCAGGAAAACTACTCCAGAATCTAAAGAGTTTTGAAAGATTATCACTATGCATCAACTATTTCCTGAGCTACTTCCTTAAGTACTCTGGGATGGCAGCCTATTCTGGCCCTGGGGATTTATCGGCCTTTAATCTATTCAATTTAACCCAACACCACTTCCCGACTGACCTGGATTTCACTCAATTCCTCCTTTGACCCACAGTCCCCTGCTATTTCAGGCAGATTATTCTATGTCTTCCTTAGTGAAGACGGAACCAAAGTAGTTATTCAATTGGTCCGCCATATCCTTGTTCCCCATGATCAACTCACCTGTTTTCTGACTGCAAGGGACCTACATTTGTTTTAACTAACCTCTTTCTCTTCACATATTATAAAAACTTTTTGCAGTCAGTTTTTATGTTCCCTGCCAGTTTCCTTTCATAATCTATTTTTCCTTTCCTAATTAAGCCCTTTGTCCTCTCTGCTGGTTCTCTGAAATTCTCCCAGTCCTCTGGTATGCTGCTTTTTCTGGCTACTTTGTACGCATCATCCTTTGCTTTGATACTATCCCTGATTTCCCTTGTTATCCACGGATGCACTACCTTCCCCGATTTATTCTTTGCCAAACTGGGATGAACAATCTTTTTTTTGTAGTTCATCCATGCAATCTTTAAATGTTCTTCCATTGTATATCCACCGTCAACCCCTTTTAGAATTAATGCCAGGTCAATCTTGGCCAATTCACGTCTCATACCCTCAAAGCTTACCTTTCTTTAAGTTCAGAAACCATTGTTTCTGAATTAACAATGTCACTCTCCATCCTAATGAAGAAACTCAACCATATTATGGTCACTCTTGCCCAAGGGGGCACGTACAACAAGACGGCTAATTACCCCTTCCTCATTACTTCAAAACCCAGTCTAAAAATAGCCTGCTCTCTCGTTGGTTCCTCTACATGTTGATTTAGATAACTATCCCGCTATACATTCCAAAAAAATCCTCTTCCTCAGCACCCCTGCCCAATTTGATTAACCCAATATATATGTAGATTGAAGTCACCCATTATAACTGTTTTGCCTTTGTCGCTCGCATTTCTAATTTCCTGTTGATACCATCCCAACTTCTCTGCTACTGTTAGGTGGCCTGTACACAACACCCACCAGCGTTTTCTGCCCCTTAGTTGTTTTGTAGCTCTACCCATACCGATTCCACATCCTCCAAGCTAATGTCCTTCCTTTCCATTGCTTTAATCTCCTCTCTAACCAGCAACGCTACCCCACCTCCTTTTCCTTTCTCTCTATCCCTTCTGAATATTGAATATCCCTGGATGTTCAGCTCCCAGCCTACGTCACCCCTGGAGCCATGTCTCCGTGATCCCAACTATATCATAATCATTAATATCTATCTGCACGTTCAACTCGTCACCTTATTACGAATACTCCTTGCATTGAGACACAAAGCCTTCAGGCTTGTCTTTACAACGCATTTACCCCTTATACCAATTTTGCTGAAAAGGGGCCCTTTTTGATTTTTGCCCTGGTTTTGTCTGCCTGCCACTTTTACCTTTCACCTTGCTACCTAATGCTTCTACCCTCATTTACACCCTCCTGCCTCTCTGCTCTTGTACCCATCCCCCTGCCACATTAGTTTAAATCCTACCCGACAGCAACTAGCAAACACTCCCCCAAGAACATTGGTTCCATTCCATTCCAAGTGCAAAACCGTCCTGTTTGTACCGGTCCCACCTCCCCCAGAACTGGTCCCAGTGCCCTAAAAATTGAATCCCTCCCCCTTGCACCACTTTTCAAGCCACGTATTCATTTGCATTATCCTCCTATTTCTACTCTGACTGGCCCGTGGTACTGGTAGTAATCCGGAGATTACTACCTTTGAGGTCCTACTTTTAAGTTTATCTCCTAGCTCCCTAAAATTCACCTTGTAGGACCTCATCCCTTTTTTTACCTATATCGTTGGTGCCAACATGCACCACGACAACTGGCTGTTCACCCTCCCCCTCCAGAAATGTTCTGCAGCCGTTCAGTGACATCCCTGACCTTTGCACCAGGAGGCAACATACCATCCTGGAGTCTCGTTTGCGCGCCGCAGAAACGCCTATCTATTCCCCTGACAATTGAATCCCCTATTACTATTGCCCTTCCCCTCTTTTTTCCCCCCTCATGTGCTGCAGAGCCACCCATGGTGCCATGAACCTGGCTGCTGCATGCATTCCCTGATGAGCCATCTCCCTCAACAGTATCCAAAATGGTATACCTGTTTAGGAGGGAGATGACCGCAGGGGACTCCTGCACTACCTGCCTACTGCTTTGCTGGCTATTGGCCACCCGTTCCCTCTTGTCCTCCTACCTTTTGCCTGCGGTGTGGACCAACTCACTGTACGTGCTATCCACGACTTTCTCCGCATCGTGGATGCTCCAGTATGAATCCAGCCGCAGTTCCAATCGTTCAATGCGATCTGCCAGGAGCTGCAGCTGGGACACACTTCCTGCAACTGTAGTCACCAGGGGACACCGACCATCTCCTGATCTCCCACATGTTGCAGGCTGAACAAACCACGGGGCCAATCTCTACTGCCATACCTTACTCCCAATTACTAAAAAAAAACACAAAACTTATTATCCTTTAAACTTTACTACTAAATACTAAATCCCTCACTCCAGAATCCTCACTCCAGAAGGCAGAAATGTAAAATAGTAAACCCGGGGTTGCACCCAATCAGCTGCTTCCTCGGGGTCCTCTTCCACCAATCAGCGGCCTTCCTCAAAAAAACCCAAAAAAAACCCACCTCCAATGGAACGTTATGGATTTGGGTAGCCTCTGGAAAAACAAGCCCCGCGCTAGATTTTTTAAACCTACCGGTCGGGAGTCGCTCTCCCCCTCCTTCACTTCCACCAACGGCTCCTGTGGGCCTCTGGAAAACACAAGCCCCGCGCCTAGATTTTAAACCTACCGGTCGGGTGTCGCTCCTCACCCCTCCGTCACTTCCTCCAACGGCTCCTGTGGGCCTCTGGAAACACAAGCCCCGCGCTAGATTTAAACCTACCGGTCGGGTGTCGCTCCTCCCCCTCCTTCACTTCCTCCACGGCTCCTGTGGGCCTCTGGAACACCAAGCCCCGCGCTAGATTTTAAACCTACCGGTCGGGTGTCGCTCCTCCCCCTCCTTCACTTCCTCCAACGGCTCCTGTGGGCCTCTGGAAAACACAAGCCCCGCGCTAGATTTTAAAACCTACCGGTCGGGTGTCGCTCCTCCCCCTCCTTCACTTCCTCCAACGGCTCCTGTGGGCCTCTGGAAACAAAAAACAAGCCCCGCGCTAGATTTTAATACCTACCGGTAGCGGGTGTCGCTCCTCCCCCTCCTTCACTTCCTCAAACGGCTCCTGTGGGGCCTCTGGAAACACAAGCCCCGCGCTGGATTTTAAACCTACCGTCGGGTGTCGCTCCTCCCCCTCCTTCACTTCCTCCAACGGCTCCTGTGGGCCTCTCATGGAACAATTTTCCCCCCCCCCCCCCCCCCACTCTTATGGTGCTTAAATTACTTCTGAATTCAGAATAGTAATTTAAAAATATTTTATTAATGCCTGAGCATATGCTTTATGTAATGGGTCAAGTCCTACCTACCACCAGGTTTGTAATGGCAGGCACTAATTTGCAGCTGCTCTTTATCTCTTCTAATTTAAATGTAATCGAGATAACCCATACCATGTACCTCATTAGTGCAAGTGCTGATCTTTTATCAGTATATTGTTCCTTCAGTGTTCAGTTTAACAACTTGAACTGATTGATTGTTTTGGACAAGTTTTAACTTGCACAGCTTGACCCACTTTAATTAATTTCAAGCACCTGTAATATTGATTAACACTTTGTTAATCACTACAGTTTTCCATGTTCTAGATGTTTCTATTTTCTTACACTGTGAAAGTGTAAATAATGATATTTATTGTATGGTTTATACCATGAATTCTTTACACTAAGGTGAATTTTTATAATATTACAGTACGTTCCCCTTCTTTTTAAAATTTACTTTTGAGTGCAAAACCTGAAATCAGTTTTTCCCCTTATACAGGTGAACCAATCCTCCTTAGTTATATTAAGTTTTAAAACCATCATAATACACCTGTAATCCCCCATAATTGGAGATTTCATGACTTATTTTGTAACCTGATGTTTGCACCTCTTCAACGTACATCAAGCTTCTTTTCCCCCAATTATATAGGTTAAGATAAGGCTATGTTTGGATAATACCACTTCTGCCTTTATTTTGATCCATCATCAAATTTTTCATTGGATCATAGTTTTTTCACCGTAAGATAAAAGATCTTTGTCTTTGTTTTGATCCATAATCAAAACTTTTATTGGATCATAGTTTTCCTTCCCAAAGTTTTAAAGATCAGTGGTCTGTTCTTTTGTAATTAATATCTTTGATTTATCATAAGGCAGGTATTCTATAATAATCAGGAGTTTAATATATCCTGATTTGTATTAATCTGCAACCCTATGATGCAGATTACGGTAAATTATATATATTCTTCCTATTAAGCTCCACAACTAATGACAATTTATTTTATATTGCAAGTATTACATATTTGCACCATTTTGAAACTTTGAAATTGTATTTCTTATATCTCAATATTTGAGACATGGATATTTTATAAATGGATTAACCATTGATATTTAAATAAAACATAAAGTTTTATCATATTCTTGAAGTTGGTGAGATACCATTTGTAATGTAGGCAGCTAGGTTTTTCCATAGCCTCACCACTTCCTTTAGATATAGCAAAACTTTTGCTATCTCAGGCACACCTGGCCTCACTTTTATTTTTATTTTATTTGTGTGTGCATTCATAATTCACATCACCACTTGCAGGGTCTGTCTGTCAGCCCTGATCCACTTGGAATTATATCCAAAGAGACTTCCTCCACCCTATCCAGGGTCAGAGATTTTTATATTCTCAATTTTGGCACATAGCCATATTTTGTATATTCAAGCCCCTCAGGGTCTTTTTTGGGGAACTGTTTTGGGTACTGTGACCCTGGTCTTTATACATTCAAGGCCCTCAGGGTCTTTTTTGGGGAACTGTTTGGGTACTGTGACCCTAGTCTCTTTTATATTATTATGGAGTACTTTCTCCATATCGCGAATTTTTATTAACTTTTTTAAAAATACAGTCTTCTGACTTTTAAAATATCCTTGCCAAAATTGTGGAGCATTTAAACCTTTCTACCGATTTTTAAACGGTACCAGTATCGGAACCGGCCCCGGTAATTAATCTCTCTTTCCCGATCGCTGGGTATTCCCCTGGGACGTTCTTTTTAAAACTCCGTTATTTTAACAGAGTATATCTGTTCAATTTAAACTTTTAGTTAGTTTTTAAAACCTTTAAAATCCTGGTTTCCACCAGGCACGGAGTTTTCTATCTTAAAAAATTTTTATCAACAGCACTTACCTGCCGGTTCCGAACCTACCGCTGTCGAGGAGTTGTCTTGTGCAGCTCCTGCTTCTGCCGTCAGCGTCGACGTAATGCCGTTTGCCAGCGCCAGGCGGGGTTCTTCACGTAGTCCACTCACGTGACTCCGAAGTAAAATAGGATTGTGATTCAAGCAGACAACCAGTCTTGTAGCTGGTCGGTGGAGCCAGAGTAAATATCTTTTTGGTTATTGGATGCCCAGTAATAATTAATAAAGCTAGGAAGGGCCCAGTCCACACCTATTTCACAATCTCTTTGGAGAGTGCACTTATTGACCCTTGGAACCTTGTTTACCCCATATAAAGGGAGGTTATAGATTGTTAACTGAGTTAAAAATTGATTTAGGGTAGGAAAAACCGGCAAACATTTGAACAAGTAGAAGAAATCTGGGAAGTAACAGTCATCTTCACTGACTGCACTCTCCCAGCCATAGTGAGTGGCAGACTACACCATCTCTCAAAGTCAGCTAGCTTCATTGGCTAACTTGAGGCATGTAGTTAGCTGCAAACAGGGATTGTGAAAAAAGCGGGTGATGTGTATTCCTAAATAATACAAACCGTTTCTTGAGATATGGAAAAGGGCAGGTTTTCCTGTTGGATCTGTAGGGCTAAGTTTGAATGGAAAGCATTTTGGCTTTTTGGAGGTTTAGTTTATAACCAGAAAAAAGTCCCAAACTGATCCAACAAGGACACAATTGCAGGGCAAACTGGCTATAGGGTCGCTCACAAAAGAAGGAGGTCATCAGCATATAGAGACACACAATAACGACCCAATGTTCCCTGTTTCCTCTCCTAAGCCGTGGAATAATGTAGTTGACCTAAGTGGTGATAGAGAGAGCCTCAATTGCAAATGGCAAAAAGAAGCGGAGACAGTGTGGCAGCGCCTTGACGAGTGCCATGTGTTAATTGAAAATAATCAGATCGCTAATAATTTGGCTGTATACATGCTAAGGGTGAATGATATAATAGGCTTAACCCAGGCTACAAATATTTTGCCAAATCCAAATCTCTCCATGACTCTGAACAAATATGGCCACTCCACTCGATCAAATGCCTTCTCCGTGTCCAAAGAGATAACAGCCTCTGGGCGCGGAGAAGCACTGGGCGAATAGACCCATGCTGGCCAATTGATGGATATTAGAAAAGGAATGACGATTTTTAATGAAAAAAAAACTGGTTTGAATCTTCTGAGATTATTTTGTGAAGTTGGCATTCTAAACGGCAAGCCAGCGCTTTCGCCAAAATTTTTACATCTACATTCAAAAGTGAGATGGGGCGGTATGATCCACATTGAGTCGGATCCTTGTCTTTTTTAAGAAGAATGTGAAATAGAAGCCTGTGGAAGAGTGGGGGGTAATTAACCTTTTTCCAAAGATTCTTCAAACTTTCTAAAAGAACATATCCAAATTCTTATAAAATTTTTTTTTTTTTCCCCTTTTAAAAAAAATGGGTTCGCCGTCAGGTTTTACCACAGGAGTGGTTTTACCCACTCTGCGTTTGCCGTAATGGCATTATTCATCTCTTCCTGCCCAAGGGGTTGGTGTAGATTTTTCTTTTCTACGTCTTCTAATTCCAGAGTGGGTATTTCCAAATCGTCTAAGAAAGTTTCCATATTCATAGTATCCAAAGGGAATTCTGAGGTGTAAAGAGAAGAATAAAAGGCTGTGAAAGTACATTGCTTATTTCTTTTGGATTGCTTGTTATGTCTTGTGTATGTACTCTTGTCTGAGGAATAAGCCGTAACGCGGATTGACGTTTCAAGCCATAAGCCGGCCTGGCTTATCACCATATTCATAATAAAGACCACGAGTCCGGAGAATTAGTCGTTCTGTTTGATTAGTAGATAAAAGATTGATTTAATTTGTAAATGAGCCCGCGTTTGTATAATTGGGTGGTGGGTGCTTCAGAATATTGCGTATCCAGGGTCAAGATGGATTTTAACAGGCTTTCCATTTCCTGCTTACGTTCTTTATTGGCGTATGAAGTATAAGATACGATTTGACCTCTCTTAAAGTAGCTTTTAAAGTTTCCCAAATTAAAGAACAGGGTAACGGACTCAGTTTTATTAATTTCAAGAATGTGTCTATGTTAGCCGACACAAAACAGCAAAGTTTTTCATTGTAAAGGCAAAAGGGGGTTGAGTTCCAAAGAGGTCGTTCTTTAATATTTAAAGGAAAGCCTAGGCCCAGTATCACAGGTGAGTATGATCTGATATTACTATAGCAGTATATTCAAGAGTTTATACTCAAGGTTTACGTGTGGTTCCCGGAGGTTTTTGTCAGTTTCGACCATTTAGCGAGACTGACAAAAACCTCTGGGAACTAAACACACGGAAACTTGGGTGGGCGCAAAGACTCCAGAGGTTTCCGTTCAGGTTTCCTAAGTGGGACAGGGGCATAAGTACGACTCGTAGAAAATTTCAACCAGGGCTCCCGCAATTAGGTTTCCCATAATGTCCCCCCGATATAACAGGCCCTGAGAATTTGTCTACCTTCCAAACACGACAGTACCTTCAGTACTTCTTCGACAGTAACCATGACTGCTCTCAACCATATAACAATTACAGCACGAAACAGGCCCTCTCGGCCCTTCCAATCCGTGCCGACCATCTTGTTTTCCCCTAGTCCCCATTTACCTGCACTCAGACCACACCCCTCCATTCCCTTCCCGTCCATATACCTATCCACTTTACTTTTAAATGTTCAAATCGATCCTGCCTCCACCACTTCTGCTGGAAGCTCATTCCACACAGCCACCACCCTCTGAGTAAAGAAGTTCCCCCCCCCCGTCACGTAACCCAAAACTTCTGTCCCTTAAATTGCTCATGCATGCCCTCTTTGTTTGAATCTTCTTCCTACCCTCAATGGGAAAAGCTTATCCACGTCAACTCTGTCTAATATCCCTTTTCATCATTTTAAAGACCTCAATCAAGTCCCCCTTTAACCTTCTGCGTTCCAAAGAATAAATACTAACTTGTTCCAACCTTTCTCTGTAACATAGGTACTGGAACCCAGGCAACATTCTAGTAAAATCTCCTCTGTACTCTCTCTATTTTGTTGACATCCTTCCTATAATTAGGCGACCAAAATTGTACACCATACTCCTGAATTGGTCTTCTTTACCAATGCCTTGTACAATTACTTCCCTACTCCTATTTTCAATGTTCTGATTTATAAAGGCCAGCACACCAAAGGCTTTCTTTACCACCCTATCTACATGCGATTCCACCTTCAGGGAACTATGCACAGTTATTCCCAGATCTCTCTGTTCCACAGCATTCCTCAATTCCCTACCATTACCATGTACGTCCTATTTTGATTTGCCCTGCTAAGTGTAGCACTTCACACTTATCAGCATTAAACTCCATCTGCCATCTTTCAGCCCACTTTTCCAAATGGCCCAAATCTCTCCTGTAGACTTTGAAAATCTACTTCATTATCCACAACCCAACCTATCTTAGCATCATCTGGCATACTTACTTATCCAATTTTCCACCCCCATCATCCAGAATCATTGATGTAAAATGACAAACAACAGTGACCCAACACAGATCCCTGAGGCACCCCACTGTCACAGGGCTTCCAACCTGACAAACAGCGAGACCCACCATTACTCTCTGACATCTCCCATTCAGCCACTGTTGAATCCATCTTGCTACTCCGCAATTAACACCCAAAAAGATTGAACCTTCTTAAAATCAACCTTCCATGGGGAACCTTGTCAAAGGCCTTACTGAAATCCATATAGACAACATCCACTGCTTTACCCTCATCAATTTCCCTAGTAACCGCTCTTCAAAAAATTCAAGAAGGTTTGTCAAACATGACCTTCCAGCACAAATCCATGTTGACTGTTCCTGATCAGACTCTGTTTCTCCAGATGCTTATATATATTATCTCTAAGTATCCTTTCCATTAATTTGCCCACCACTGACTTCAAACTAACAGGTCTATAATTGCTAGGTTTATTCTTTGAACCCTTTTTAAACAATGGAACAACATGCGCACTATTCCCGTTTCTAATGACATTTGAAATATTTCTGTCATAGCTCCTGCTATTTCTACACTAACTTCCTCAATGTCCTAGGGAATATCCTGTCAGGACCTGGAGACTTATCCACTTTTATATTTTTTCAAAAGTGTCAGTACTTCCTCCTCTTTGAATCTCATAGTTTCCATAGCTACTCTACTATTTTTCCCTTACCTCACAAAGTTCAATATCCTTCTCCTTGGTGAATACCGAAGAAAAGAAATTGTTCAATATCTCCCCCATCTCTTTTGGCTCCTGAGACAGCTGTCCATTCTCTGGCTCTCTAATCGGTCCAATTTTTTCCCTCGTTATCCTTTTGCTATTAATATAGCTGTAGAAACCCTTTGGGTTTACTTTCACCTTTCTTGCCAAAGCAACCTCATATCTTCTTTTAGCCTTCCTAATTTCTTTCCTGAGATTCGTTTTTTACATTTCTTTATACTCTCTAGCATCTCATTTACTCCATGCCTCCTATAATTATTGTAGATATCGCTCTTTTTTCAAAACAAGTGTCCAATTTCCCTTGAAAACCATGGCTCTTTCCAATGTTTACTATTTCCTTTCAACCTAACAGGGACATAAAGATTCTGTACTCTTACAATTTCCCCTTTAAATGTCCTCCATTTCTTTTCTACATTCTTCCCATGAAACAAAGTGTCCCAATTCACTCCTTTTAAATCCTCAAGCCACTTCCAGTGAATTATGTCCATCTTACTGTCTTTCTCCTTGGTAAATACAGCGGAGAAATACTCATTTAGGACCTTGCCTATCTCCTGTGGCTCCACAACAGAGGTGACCACTTTGATTCCAGAGAGGTCACACTCACCTAGTTACCCATTTCTCCCCATAATGTATTTATAAATCTTTGGGATTGTCCTTAATGCTACCTGCAAGAGCTATCTCCTGGCCCTTTTTTTGCCCTTTCTGATTTCCTTATTTAGTTGTTAGGGCCTGTTTCCACTGCAATGGACCTAATTTGCGAGTTTAGAAGAGTTTAGGAGAGTTTAAAAAAAGTGTCATGGTCGTGTTGTATCGCCGAAGTAAGAACACACCTCCCTGTGACCTCCTTCGACTATGTAGAGAACCTCCTACGAATATGTAGGAACCTCCTTCGATCTCCTTTGATCTCCTTTGACTATGTTTGAAGACCAGTTTCAGGAAAATTGGACTCCGAATAGTGAGAGTGAAGACGACCACCTTTGATTACCCTTCGACTATGCTAACACTAATCTACGACTACCTTTGACTACCTCGATTACCTTCAAATCTGCTGTTGGAAGCATCTCAAGTTCAAGTGAGTTTATTGCCGTGTGCCCCTGATAGGACAATGACATTCTTGCTTTGCTTCAGCACAACAGAACATAGCAGGCATTGACTACAAAACAGATCAGTGTGTCCATATACCATTATATAAATATATACACACATGAATGAATAAACTGATAAAGTGCAAATAAACAGATAATCGGTATTAATGTTCAGAGTTTGTCCGAGCCAGGTTAATAGCCTGATGGCTGTGGGAAGTAGCTATTCCTGAACCTAGGTCGTTGCAGTCTTCGAGGCTCCTGTACCTTCTAACCTGAAGGTAGCAGGGAGATGAGTGTGTGGCCAGGGTGGTGTGGGTCCTTGATGATTGCTGCCAGCCTTTTTTGAGGCAGCGACAAATGAATGCGATAGATCCCTCAATGGAAGGAAGGTCAGAGCCTATAATGGACTGGGCAGTGTTTACTACTTTTTGTAGTCTTTTCCCTCTCCAGGGCACTCAAGTTGCCGAACCAAGCCATGATGCAAACGGTCAGCAAGCTCATCACTGTGCACCTGTAGAAGTTAGAGAGAGTCCTCCTTGACAAACCGACTCTCCGTAATCTTCTCAGGAAGTAAAGGCGCTGATGAGCTTTCTTGATAATTGCATCAGTTTTCTCGGACCAGGAAAGATCTTCACCCTTTCAATCATCGGCCCAGTTGATATAAACGGGACTGTGGGTCCCCATCCCCACTCCTTCCAAAGTCCACAATCAGTTTCCTTGGTTTTGTGCTGGTGTTGAGGGCCAGGTTATTGTGCTGGCACATATGGACAGTTGCTCGATCTCTCTTCTGTAATACTCCGACTCATCCCCATCAGTGATACGTCCCACAACAGTGGTGTCGTCAGCGAACTTAATGATGGAGTTCGCACTGTGACCAGCTACGCAGATCATGAGTATCGAGAGTGATACAGCATGGGGCTGAGCCATGCAGCCTTGAGGTGCTCCCGTGCTGATGTAATCGAGTCTGACACATTTCCACCAATACGATCAACTGTGGCAATTGAAAGGGGCGTGTTCACATCGTACAGTTGAGTACGGGTGCGATGTGAGAAGACACTTCAGCTTGTCTACTGCATGTCTGTGCTTCTGCTCAAAATGCCGCGCTAAACTACCCCTTTTCTATTTAGCTGTCTAAGTAGGGCGGTGATCTCAGAAAGGTTTGTAATGAACTTGGCCATGTATGTCACCATCCCCAAAGAAACGTTTGCACTTCAGATCTTGTTTGTCGGGTATGGCATTTGTAGCATGCAGCTGACACGAATGGGCTTGGTGACACGCCCTGCTTGCGAGACGACGTGTCCCACATATTCAATCTCGTTTGAGCGCATTACCGACTTTCGGGGATTGAGCTTTAGGCCGGATTCTTTCAACCCGTTCAGTAGGGCTTTCACCCTTGCGTCATGTTGTGGCTGCGTTCACAAAAAACCCCAAACGAGAATGTCGTCAACAACTATCTCCCACCCCTTCTAAATCACCAAACTCTCCTGCATCGCCCGCTGCCAAATCTCACTTGCGGAAGAGATTCCAAATGGAAGCACGAGGTATCGGTATCTCCCAAAGGGAGTATTAAATGTGGTCAGACGCGAGCTGTCATCGCTTAGTGGGAACTGCCAGTACCCACTTGTAGCGTCAAATTTCGAGAACCATTCTGCATTTGGCATGCGGGCTGCAATGTTCTTCAAAACGTCGGCATCGGGAAATGCTCCCTGCGAATGACTGCATTGAGGTCACGTGGGTCAAGGCATATGGCGGACTTCGCCATAGGCTAGGCAATTCGCCTTTGACCTTTATCCCTGATCTTATAGGGATAGTGCGGTGCGTGTTTTGCTTAGGTTGCACACGTTCTCTTGCAGCGTTATGTTGTAACTCATGTCTTTTTTAGCCTTCCCAGCCCTTGGAATATCTCACCGTTTTCCTCAATGATCCTCGCAGTGTTTTGATGGGCTCGCGCTCATCACGCCATCAACCGCCTCCTTTCGCCAGAGGCCCTAAACTTTTCACACGTTAGTTTCCCAAATATGGGTTTCACATTCCCCCTCACTATTTGAAAGACAACCTGTGCTCTTTCTTGCCTACTTTGACGTTCCCCATTGCCTGCCCCACAGGCTTCATTGTATGTCCAGAGTATACCCTCAGTGATCATTCGTGCTCAGTAAGGCAAGACCAGTCTTTCTGAACAAGTGCTCTGGCAGATGTCCACTTGAGCTCCAGAGTCAAGTTTTGAACTCAATGTTCACATTGTTGATGCTGCACATCTGTCCCCCATTCACAGCGTCGACTCAATCACAGCTCAGTCCACGGCGTCAATGTAGAAACATCACACATCGTCGTTCACTGGCTCAGCAGCGGTGAAGGGTTCATCTGGAACTCAACGTCCGCGGACGTCACGGCTCCAGTCCCCGGTCTTTTGTCTGATTATCCGGTCATGTTTGTCGGGGACATGGGCGCTGTTGGCGCTCTATTTATCGGGCAGTAACGGGGATCTGGAAAGAATGTCCAATCTCTCCGCAGGTATAACATCTCATGTACTGAGCATGCAGTAGTTGCCTTTGCCCGAATGCCCGCGGGTGCATGACCGCAGACTGTAATCCTTACCAGAAAAATCACGGATTTCTGCCTGTGGTTGTCGGGGTCCGCGAATCCCTGCCTCGGCCCCCATGGCCGACTGGCGCTGCCCGTTTTCATGTAATCACCAGTCTCTTCATTGTGATGGCGGTTGGGGCAATCTGCCTCACGTGCTCGGCTGATGCTTCGGCGATCATACACATGTCATTGCATTTTTTCCAGTGTTAAAGCATCGCATTGTAGTATTTTTTTCACGGAGTTGCTGGCTGGTGAGCTGCAGACAATTCTGTCTCCGCAGCAATGAGTCATGGATAATGCCAAACTCGCAATCATTAGCTAAGGACTTCACTGCAGTCAGGTAGCTGGAGAAGGTCTCCCCTCAGCCACTGAATATGTGTATAAAAAGATGTATCTTGAGACAGTTAAGTTCTTTTTTGGTTCACAGTATTGTCTGACCACTTATTCCTTCAGCGGTTGTATTTTGGTCACATTCCTCCTGGGCAAAATGAAAGGTCTCATAAATCTGCGACATGGATGAATGTTTGCGCACCAAATCTTATCTGGCCTACTTGTCAGTTCTGTTGCAGTCTCACGTACAGCTGGAATGCTCTCTTATACCAGCCCTTATAATTCTTGGACCAAGACCCTTGCAGGGAGAGTGGTCCCGGTGGCTTGAGTCCAGACATTCTATTCTTTAGTTTTTTCCTCTGACACCATAGTAATGTCTTCCGTAAGACCTTGTTGTGACTAGCACAATGAATAACACATCCGACCATCTTGTAGAATGAAGGATTTAAATCCTGCACAACCAGGAAACTTCTAGAAGGTCACCTGACCTCAGTCACGAGGCACATGCACATTTGCCAGCTTCTGCTTTTGGCCTCAAGGGGCACTGGCATTTATATTACATATAACATCACAACCGGGGACGTACACAATCCTGAGCTTTTCTTTAGTACGCTTTTAAAAACATCCCCACTATGGCCGATGTTTCATTCCCCTCAAATAAGCCTGCCTCCAGTCCACTTGAGCGAGACCTTCTCTCATACCCTTCAAAGTTGGCCTTACCCCAGTTGAGCATTTTAACATGTTGGATCCTCTCCGTTCTATCCATAACTATCTTAAAACCGAATCGAACTGTGGTCACACGGTCCCAAAAGGCTCCTCCACACACACTTCATTCACTTTGCCCTTTCCAATTTCCCAATACTAGATCCAGTGTTGCCCTCTCATGTGTGGGGCCTCCACATAACTCGTTTGAGAAAACTCTCCTGACCACTTTTGAGAGGAATAGCATCCCAATCTAAACCCTTCATGCAATGATTTCCTCAGTCAATATTGGGAAAGTTGAAATCATCTACCACAACAACCTTGTTTGACCTGCAGCGTCTGCAATCTCCCGCAACATTTGCTCTTCTAGTTCCTGTTGACTATTTGGGGGTCTGTGGTACTCCTCCAACAAGTTGATCATCCCCTTTCTTGTTCCTCAGCTCCACCCATATAGCCTCACTAGACGAACTGTCCCCAATGTCCAAGAATCAAGAGAGTTTTATTGTCATGTGTCCCAGATAGACAATGAAATTTCTTGCTTACAGCAGCACAACAGAATATATAAACATAATACAGAACAGGAATACAAAGTTCAGTGTGAGTCTATATACCATAGGACCAGGAGTGGGGAACCATTTTCATGTTGGAATGTCGCATTAAGTTAGCTGTAATCTAATAAGGCTGCATTCAAGAAACTTCAATTAGATAACTTCAAAATGTACATTATTTTGTAACTCCTATGTACTAAACCAAGAAAATGAAAAAAAGTTAATTCTAAAGTTAATTAACCTTTTAATGACTTTGTTGTGACTACTTTTTGGTGGGAAAGCATTTGAATATTTGGTTGCAACATTGAGGTTCGCAGTTTTCAGCTGATCTTCTCGATGGGTATCCGGCATTTGTTAACCTTAAGGCACCTTGATTTGGCTAGGTACGAGAAAGTAGATTCGCAGCAATAAGTGTTGAAAAGCAAAAGAATTTTTCATGCAAGTCAAAGTTAACTTGAGTCGAATTAGAACGAAATCATGAGCATAATAGGTGTTAAAATAGCCCTCATGACTGACGAATGTTTTAATTGTGGCCGTCAGATGGTGAGGATTTATTTCGTTGAATCTTCGTTTACTCTTTGGTATTTTTTAATACAGGTCACCCCTTGCCCTGGAAGAGATCCCAATGATCCAGAAATCTGAATCCCTACCCCCTGCATCCAACTCCTGAGCACACATTCATTTCCCCTAACTTCCTATTCTTACCTTCACTAGCACAAGGTACTCAAACAATCCTGAGGTACTGGAATGCAATCCTGAGATCACTACCCTGCAGGTCCTGCTTATCAGTCTTCTACCCAATTCCATAATTTTTTGTTGCCCAGAACCTCCTTCTCTTCCGACCCTATATACCATTTGTGCCACCATGCACAACGACCTCCGCAGCTCCGCCTCATCTGAGGATGGCGTGCAGCCAGCTCCGAGACAATCCTGGACCTGGCACCAGGGAGGCAACACAACATCCTGGAGTCTCGTCTGCTGCCGCAGAATCTCCTTCCGCATCTCTGACGATTGAGCCTCCCACCACTATGGGCGCTCCTGACGTCACTTTTCCCCGTTGAGCCTCGCACCAGGGTTGGAGTCACAGCCCTGGCTACCACTCAATCTTGTCCGTGTCATCCAATCCCAAGAAGGTGTAACCTGTATCAGTCAGTACAGCCACCGGGGTCTCCTGCACTCCTCACTTACTCCTCTTTCTCACAGTCGACCACGACCTTCGTATCCTTGTGTGACAACCTCACTGTAGGTCTTGTCCAGAAACTCTTATCCCGGATGGCCCAGGAGGTCATCCAACAGCTGCTCCATTTCCCGCAACACGTCTATTCAGAATGCAAGTTTTATCATTCCCATTCAAATGGGTAGTACAAATGAAATACACATTGAAAATAGGGGGTAACTTTGTAATTAAACGAATTGAAATATCACTGAAAATGATATAATATTTATACCATAAAACGGTCCTATACGCCTCAACGACCATGTTTTGGACGCGCACAGAGCGCATGCAATCGCGTGCAAGTGGATAGCCCTTAACTCTTAAAATTCCTCCAGTGCGATTGGCCCTCTACTACTGCCTTCTGTGGCAGAGAATTCCACAAATTCACAACTCGAGTGAAAATGGTTTTTCTCATCTGAAGTTTTAAAATGGCCTCCCCTTTTTAAAATGATGAAAGGGATATACAGAGTTGACGTGGGAATACGTTTTTTCCCATTGAGGGTAGGGAAGAATCAAACAAAGGGCATGACTTGAGAAATAATGACAGAGGTTTTCGGGTAACGTGAGGGGGAACTTCTATACTCAGAGGTGGTGGCTGTGTGGAAGGGCTTCCAGCAGAAGTGGTGGAGGCAGGATCGATTTTAACATTTAAGAGTAAAGTGGATAGGTTAATACGTGAAGGGAATGGAGGGGTATGTCTGAGTGCAGGTAGATGGGACTAGGGGAAAACAAATGGTCGCACAGACTGGAAGGGTCCGAGAGGGGCCGTGTTTCCATGCTGTAATTGGTTAAAGTTATATATGGTTATATGTATTCCATAACTGTGGCCCCTGGCTTCTGGACTCCCCAACATTGAAAACATTTTTTCCTAGATCTAGCTTGTCTAGTCCTTTTATAATGTTATAGCGTTCTATAAGATCCCCTCTCATTCCTTCTAATTCCATGAATACAAGCCCAGTCTTTTCCAATCGTTCCCTCAAAATGACATCTCCTCCCTCTCGCCATCCGGGGATTAACCTTGTGGAACCTAACGCTGCACAGCCCCAATATGCAAGGATGTCCCTTTCCTCAAATTAGGAAACTCAAAACTGCACAAATACTCCCAGATGTGGTCTCACCAGGCCATGTAACAACTCAGAAGTACCTCTTTACTCAGAATCCTCATGTCAATGAAGGCTCATACATTCCATTAGCTTTCACTGCCTGCTCTACCTGCATGCTACTTTCAGTGACTGTGTACCCACGCCATCAGGTCTTGTTCCACTTCCCTTTTTCCTTATCTGACACCATTGAGATATAATCTGCCTCCTTGTTCTTGCCCCAAAGGGATTACCTCACATTTTATTTACATTATACTGCATCTGCCATGCATCTGCCACTCACCTCAACCTGTCCAAATCACCCTGCAGCCTCCTAGCATCCTCTTCGCAGTTCACAATCCACCCAGCTTTGTATCATCTGAAATTTGCTCGCGTTGCTTTAATTCCATCAACTAAATCATCATATATATGTAAATAGTCTACGTTCAGCACCAGAGCCTTACGGTCATTCCATTCGCCACTGCCCTGCCATTCTGACAGGGACCCAGTATATTATTCCTACTCTTTGCTTCCTGACCTGCCAACCAATTCTCATCCATTCAATATCTTACCCCCAAGAACATGTGCTTTAGATTGTGCCCACTAACTCCTGTGTGGGGACGTTATCAAAGTCTTTCTCTGAAAGACCAGATACACTACATCCACCGGCTCCTCCTTCATCCCTCAACAAAAAATTCCAGAGGATTGTCAGGCAGTATTATTCCCCTTCATAAATTCACATGCTGACTTTGGACCAATCATTTACTGCAATCCAAATGCCCGTATTCTTTAATAATTGACCAGCATCTTCCCGACTACAGGATGTCAGCTAACTGGTCATAATATCCCCGTTTCCTCTCTCTCTCCTTTTCTTGAAAAGTGGGAGTAGACATTAGCGCACCCTCCAATCCACAGGAACTGATCCTGGAAAATCTATAGAACATTGGAAAAATGAAACAAGCAATGCCGCCCAACACTTTACTAAGAGCACCTCACCTTGAGTACCCTGGAGGTGCAAGACTCCATCAGGCCCTGTGATTTATCAGACTATAAGACAATAGACTTCAGCCCCTTTCGAATTGGTATTCAAAAACCAATTATTATTTCTCGCCAAATGCAAATTTCTTTCAGTTCCTCTGTCCTCCTCCCTAGAACATCTGTCCTCTAGTACCAACGTGGGAGATCGTTTGTGAAGACAGAACCAAGTAACCTGTTCAACTCTTCTGCCATTTCCTTGTTCCCTATAATAATTTCACCTGTTTCTGCCTTCAAGGGACCCACATATGTCTTACTAATCTATTTCTCTTAACATACACCTAAAGAAGCTTTTACCTAACCTTCTTTATATTCTTGGCCAGCTTACTCCTTTTGTACTTCATCTTTTCAGCCCATATTGCCTTTTTGTTATCTTCCCCCCCCCGCCATGTTGCCCTTTGATAGTTTTCCAATCCTCCTGGCTTCCTGCTACTCCTTGCTATGTTATACACCTTTTCTTTTAGTTTTATTCCATCCGAACTTCCCTTGTCAGCCATGGTTTGCCTCTTACTCCCCCTTAGAATCTTTCTTCCTCTTTGGGATGAAATGGATCCTGCATCTTCTGGATTATGCCCAGAAATTTACTTCCATTTTGTTTCCACCGTCATTCCTGCTAGATCCTTTTTCCAGTCGACGACCTTGGCCATCCTCCTCTCTCATGCCTTCATAGTCCCCTTTGTTCAACTGCAACACTGACACTTCTGATTTAACCTTCTCCCTCTCAAATTGCCAGATTACAGCTTATCATATCATGGTCACTTACCTCCTAGCGATTCCTTTACTTGAGGTTCCTTTATTAAATCTGGTTCATTGGACAACACTAAATCCAGAATTGCCTTCTCTCTGGTAGGCTCAGTACAAGCTGCTCTACAAACTCCCTTACATTGGGGTCCAGAACCACCAACCTGATTTTCCCAGTCTACCTGCATATTGAAATCTCCCATAAATCAATGACATTACCTTTGCTACATGCCAATTTTAACTCTTGCTGCAAACTTGCACCCAATATCCCAGGTACTGCTTGGGGGCCTGTAGATAACTCCCAGTAGTGACTTCTTGCCTTTACAATTCCTCATGTTTACTCCACCGCTAACTCTAACAGCCATCATCAAGTACCACATTGTCTCATGTCTATAAGATTATCCACAGGGATTCCTCTGCAGCCATGTCTGTAATCCCACAATGTCAGATCAGTCACTTAGACCAGGGTTCGATCCTGATGTATAACGCAAGGGTTTCCTCAAGACTGATTTTCAAAGTCTGAGGTGAGAAAAAACTGAGGGGTTGGAAACAGGGCTAGATGCAGGAAGATTATTCCCGATGGGGAAAGTCCAGGACACCACTTTAGACCGAGATGAGAAAGACTTTTTCACACTGTCTCTGGAACTCTCTGCCACAGAGGCCAGTTTCATTGCATGTCCTGATCCAGGTACGGGATACTGAGTTGGATGCAGCCATGTTCAAGGGCTGAATGGCCTATCCCCACATGTTTCTATGTCTATCTACCAATCTTTAACTAAGCCCTCAAGCTCATCCACTTTACTTCTTATACTTCGCGCATTCATATTTAATACTTTTAATCCATTACTCACCTCACATTTCACATCGATTCCTATTTCATTTGGCCATGCTCTCCTATCCCTTTGTGAGCTTTCTGTCCTGTTAATTCTGATGTCTAGTTAACTTTCCTATACTCTCTTTCCCTTTAACTCCATCCTTGCGAGTGTTCAACTTCCTTAGAAATACGATGTGTAATTTAAATAACCTTTCATCTCCAGAGTAATCACCAGTAACTTACAGTTTTAATGCATGAGTATAAGGAAAGGCTGGATTTGTGTGAACAGAAATCTCATGAGAAAACACAAATATAAATGTTTCTTGCTGCAACTCGCTCAGATTTTTACACAGAATGCTTTTTAAACTGGGATCAAAACCAATAGAAACAACAAAAAAAACTTAAAAGTAACTATCAGAAAAGGATTAAATAGAAAGCCATTCAAAATTTTAAATTAATACTTGATGAACTTCATCATGCAGTTAAGCACCATTATTTAATCGTGAATTTGCTTTTATCAGGGTAAATTCCAGGGTGTGCCAGCTGTTTGTTTATATGCAAGGAGAAATACTTTGTATCACTCGGAAGGATCAAATCTGTGTGCTCGGCAAATTATGTGGAACAAAGTTGTTAAAATTATTTCCTTAAGATTCTATCATAATAATATTGTACGCACCAATATGTTGCATGTCTTTTAGTTGAGTTCAGAGATACAGCACGGAAACAGGCCTTCAGCCCACCGAGTCTGTACTGACCAGCGATCCCCATACATTAACCATATAACCATATAACAATTACAGCACGGAAACAGGCCCTCTCGGCCCTTCCAGTCCGTGCCGACCATTTGTTTTCCCTAGTCCCATCTACCTGCACTCAGACCATACCCCTCCATTCCCTTCACGTCCATATACCTATCCACTTTACTCTTAAATGTTAAAATCGATCCTGCCTCCACCACTTCTGCTGGAAGCTAATTCCACACAACCACCACCCTCTGAGTAAAGAAGTTCCCCCTCACGTTACCCCGAAACCTCTGTCCCTTAATTCTCATGTCATGCTCTCTTGTTTGAATCTTCCCTACCCTCAATGGGAAAAACGTATCCACGTCAACTCTGTCTATCCCTTTTCATCATTTTAAAGACCTCAATCAAGTCCCCCCTTAACCTTCTGCGCTCCAAAGAATAAAGACCTAACTTGTTCAACCTTTCTCTGTAACATAGTTGCTGGAACCCTGGCAACATTCTAGTAAAATCTCCTCTGTACTCTCTCTATTTTGTTGACATCCTTCCTATAACTAGGCGACCAAAATTGTACAACATACTCCAAGAATTGGTCTTTACCAATGCCTTGTACAATTTTAACATTTACTTCCCTACTCCTATATTCAATGCTCTGATTTATAAAGGCCAGCACAACCAAAGGCTTTCTTTACCACCCTATCTACATGCGATTCCACCTTCAGGGAACTATGCACAGTTATTCCTAGATCCCTCTGTTCCACAGCATTCCTCAATTCCCTACCATTTACCATTACCATTAACTCTACAAACACCAGGATCATTTTACATTTACATTCATACCAAGTCAATTAACCTACAAACTGTACGTCTTTGGAGTGAGGGAGGAAACCGAAGATCTCGGAGTAAACCCACGTGGTCACGGGGAGAACGTACAAACTCCGAACAGACAGCACCCGTAGTCAGGAAGGAAACCCGGGTCTCTGGTAGTGTAAGGCAATAGCTCTACCGCCATACTGTTGCCACCATTATCAGGTTTCCTCTTTCATTCTTCACTCACATCTCTCAAACCTTTCCTGTGATTATATCTCTGAGTTTCAACCATTTTTTAACATCAGCACCATCATTCACATTACAGTTGCAGCCTGACTGTTGATTATTGTCAAGATTTCTGGTTTTGCTTTGGAATTTCCGTGTACAAAGATGTAAGTAACACAATGCTAATCTATTAGATGGAAATCAGTTACATTCAAGTTCAGCTCAGAAAGGTGTGATATCCAATATCGTCATAAATGTTTAGTTAAAGGTATTGGAGAGCTGAAGCTATTTTATCTCATACTAAGCTGGATTTCACAGTTTCAGAAATGAATTGAAACTGCATGACTCATACAGTGGTAGATACAGGAATAGCATATTCTAATCTGGGCTTTGAAAAACCAGGGGCACTGGCCTAATATAAAGGGAACAATTGCTTTTTCAAATGTACAAATCTTCTTAACGTTGAGTTGTACTGTCATTTCTGTGGTACAGCTATGCCTAGTTCAATATTTTGCTTTTGCACAACTACAAATTTAATTACTCCTGATGGGAGATGGGAGAAAGGCCAGTATATATCGAGTTCAGAAATAATATCAGCAAAGTTTAGTTTAGAGATGAAGTGTGGAAACAGGCCTTTCAGCCCACTGAGTCCACACTGGCCAACAATCAACTCGTATATTATATCCTACACATTAGGGCCATTTTTTCAAAGCCAATTAACCAACAAACCAGCACGTCTTTAGAGTGTGGGAGCAAACCGGAGCAGCTGGAGAAAACCCACGTGGTCACAGGGAGAAGGTACAAACTGGAGTCTGTACCTGGAGTATTGTGTGCAAATTTGGTCTCCTAATTACCTGGAGAATTGTGTGCAATTTTGGTCTCCCAATTTGAGGTTCACCAGATTAATTCCCGGGATGTCAGGACTGACATATGATGAAAGAATGGGTCAACTGGATTTGTATTCACTGGAATTTAGAAGGATGAGAGGGGATCTTATAGAAACATATGCAATTTCTTAAAGGATTGAAGAGGCTAGATACAGGAAAACATTTCCTGATGTTGGGGGTGTCCAGAACCAGGGGTCAACAGTTTAAGATAAGGGGTAGGCCATTTAGGACTATGAGGAAAAACGTTTTTCACCCCAGAGAGATGCAAATCTGTGGAATTCTCTGCCACAAAGGGCAGTGGAGGCCAATTTGCTGGATGTTTTCAAGAGAGAGTTAGATTAGCTCTTCGGGCAAAAGGAATCAAGGCATATGGGGAAAAAGCAGGATTCCCTGGTATTTCTGGGAGATTGTTTGTGTCTTCCTTAGTAAAGACAGAACCAAAGTACTCATTTAACTGTTCTGCCATTTCCTTGTCTCCCTTTATAAATTCACCTGTCCTCTGAATAGTAAGGGACCTCCATTTTGTCTTCACTAATCTTTTCCTTTTTACATATCTGAAGAAGCTTTTAGAGTCAGTTTTTATATTCCCCGCAAGCTTTCTTTCATGCACTTTTTCCCCCTCTTAATTAACCCCTTTGTCCTCCTCAGTTGAGTTCTAAATTTCTCCCTGTCCTCCAGTTTGCAGCTTCATCTAGCCAATTTATATGCCTTTTCCTTGGATTTAACACTTCCTTGATTTTCCTCATTAGTCACTGTTGAGCCGCCTTCCCCCGTTTTATTTTTTTTTGGCAGACAGGGATGAACAATTTTTGGAGTTCATCCATGCGGTCTTTAAATCTGCCATTGCATCTCTACCATCAACCAAGCTAATGTCTCTCCTTGCTATTGCATTAATCTCTTTAAACCAGCAATGCCACCCCACCTCCTCTTCCTTTCTGTCTATCCTTCCTGAATGTCAAATATATCTGCATGTTTAGCTCCCAGCCTTGGGTTTTCTTAACTCTCTTCTATCTTTTGCTTCTGTCCTCCTTTTATGTCCCTTGTATTAGTTCCCATCCCCCTGCCCTGTTAATTTAAACGTGACCTTTCCTACACTCTCTTTCCTGTTAACTGCACACATACGCGTCTATGATGTTGACTCCACACCCCCACTGTTTAGTTTAAACCCACCCCTGTAGCACTAGCAAACCTGCCTGCCAGAATGTCTTCCAATTAAGGTGCAACCCTTTTGTACAGGTCACCCCTGCCCCAGAAGAGATTCCAGTGATCTAGAAATCTAAATCCGTGCCCCCTGCATCAACTCCTCAGCCACATAGTCATATCCCCTATCTCCCTGTTCCTACCCTCATAATGCATGTCACAAATTTAAATGGGCTTTGTGAAATTCCAATTCAATCTGTGTACCTGTATCAGCAATGTTTTGTAAGCCAAGGTTTAAAAATAAGGTCCTGTTTTTTTTTTCATGTTTTTTTTCATGTTTGATCTTTTCATTTTGTAAATTTGAGCACATCAACATTTTTATGGGTCCATCACTAACATTTGGCTATGGTGAGCCTGCTGCTAATCTTTGAAAAACATAAAAATTTACTTTTTGCAGATCCCCAGCAGCAACTTGCAGAGAGAGGCTCTGTAATTTGTGGACTATTTTCACAACTTTACATTCTCTGGAATCCTCCTGGAGAGCAACATCACAGCAAATTTGCCAACAATCACAAACAGCTGGTCGCAATTTTCAGACTTCAATGTTTGCATAAAAATCCCAAGGTTAATCGACAGTTAAACAGAAGTTGCTAATGCAATGCAGAGGATTTAGCTCATTTGCTTTCTTTACTTGTCACATACGCAGCAGTTTACAGAAGTCATAGTGTGAAAAGCTTAGACAATTTTCTAGGGTCCCAGAAATTGTCCGCTGGTTTTACTTTAATGCATGTTCACAATTGTGAACTGTATAGTGTAAGTAATATGGTTACTTGGACAAGGTGAGTCCGCGAGAAACATTCACCTAACGACCAAAGGAGGAGTAATCATCCATGCAGCCGGTTGTACTGCATTCCTTTTAAACATTTTTGAAAATAGACCAAAGAGCAGGGTTTTGACTTCATTTAAAATGAATATTTGTGTATAATAATTATTTGAATAAATGAATAAGGTGAAAATTAGTATTGATGAAGAGGGGAACTCTTTCCAGGTAAGGCAACTATGTCAGCTTGAAGCAAGAACATAGCACGTTGCCCTCATTATCATTAGTACCACCACCACACCCATGTTCTACACAGTTGGGAAAGCTGCCTTATTGCATCAATGCGATATTTCCCCAACTTGCAGGTTATTCTAGTGAAATTGCCGATTATTGCCATGTTAGGAATAATTCTGTTCTGTCGGCTCATGTCCATGGGTGCTTGGGTTTAAGACTTCCCATTTCACGTGGAAGGTGGCAAGGGGCAGATCAAGGCAATGTCCAAGCAGGGTTATTGATTAAAGTGAATATCTATCGTCCTGTGCAGGAAGGAACTGCAGATCCTAGGTTTAAACCGAAGATAGACACAAAAAGCTGAAGAAGGGTCTCGACCCGCAACGTCACCTATTATCTTTCTCCAGAGATGCTGTATGACCCACTGAGTTACACCAGTTTTTTGTGTCTCTCTATCTTGTCCTATTCAGTTCCTCATTCTCATGGCGAATAATAAAAAATATATTTGTGAGTAAACGTAGCAAGAGACAAACTGGGGCATTAACATAAGAAAACAGTGCATCAGTAATTTCCCCATTCATTAATCTGTCAAATGTCCTACATTCTAAGATGTTTACTTTCGCTGACTCTCCTCGCAATTAAATTCCATTACTCTGAAAATGCCCTATTTTTTTTGCACCCTCTTATAGCCTCAATATCCTTCATAGCTTAGCCAATCAATACTGTAGAAATGGCCACTACTCATTTCTTCCATACCGTGATATGCACTTGTAAAATCTAGGATTACATCATTAAAAAAACAGCTTTGTCAACTTGTGTTTCTCACTGTTAAGGTTTGTTTATCTGTACTCGTCTGCGCTTGTACATTCTCCTCACCAGAATCGCTTACCATCCATTTGCAGCATTAAATATATTTCATTACCATTCATTGGCCAATCTACGGATCACATATATATGTATTTTCTTGATTAACTGTATTTCCCATTTCTTAAGGGTTATCTGTGAATTTTGATATTGTGCTACTATGTGTTATATATATATGGTATGGTTTTATATATATATATATAGATGTATATATACCATTAATTGGGTATAATAACTTTCATAACGCTTTTATTATGTTGTACATGTTATCAAAACATAAATCATCAATCATAAATCATAAAACAGATTTATCCACGAGTAGTTGCTCCACTCAACAGCCAAAAATCTGTAGCCTCCCTTTGATCTGGTAAGTTGTTGGTTCACATGCTTGATCAATGGTTGTTTTATCATTAATGTTTTATTATTATTAATGTTTAGTGTTTTCTGAGTCATTCGTAAACTGTCACTGTATGGCATGTTGTTACTTGTGGGCGGAGCACCAAGGGCAAATTCCTTGTATGTGAATACTTGGCCAATAAACTTACTTACTTACTTACTTAACTAAATGAAGCAGTTCAGTTATGAAGCAGGGTAAATATAGAGGAAGAATATTAAGAATAGAAAAATACTTTTTTTTTTTAATGCTCAAGATCTTGTTTCTTGTTTTATATTATATCAGTAAAAATGTTGCAGTCCCTTTGGCCTATAAGCAATTTGGACCCAGATTGTGCTAATGGCTAGCTTTCGTGGCAATCTGCCAGCGAGCTGCAATGCACTGATCATGTGTGTCCTGATTCTATGCCTGTGCATTGTTAAACCAGAATTCAGGAACACTGCTGGAGGGCAGATGATTCCTCTGCATCCAACTTCCTGATCTGCTGCTAGGCTAAGCACTGAGTGCAAAGGCAGAGCTCAACCCTATTGATGCTGTGAGTTTTAGACATGCAAATAGCATTTCAGCAATATGCAGGCTTGTCTGCTATGCAACAAAGCCATGTTCATTTTGATGAGGTCTTCAATCTGGATTGAAAGATAAGCCACAGGTATTTTTTCTTGTTCCCTTATTTTAATCATTCTTAGTGTTTTCATTTTTTAATTTCTTTTTACACTTTCAAATACATTTATTTTTAAGTAATGTTAACATTCTGATTTTGTATCTCTACTTTCAGCAG
Source organism: Okamejei kenojei (assembly GCA_035221665.1). Lineage (NCBI taxonomy): Eukaryota > Metazoa > Chordata > Chondrichthyes > Rajiformes > Rajidae > Okamejei > Okamejei kenojei. Next base: position 8,276 of record JAVHYY010000933.1, on the reverse strand, counting down.
ATTTAAAATGTCTCTGATCATCACAGACATTTGGAAATATTAATAAACAATAGACAATAGGCAATAGGTGCAGGAGTAGGCCATTTGGCCTTCGAGCCAGCACCGCCATTCAATGTGATCATGGCTGATCATCGCCAATCAGTACCCCGTTCCTGCCTTCTCCCATATCCCGACTTGCTATTTTTTAAGAGACCTATCTAGCATCTTCTCTTGAAAAGCATCCAGAGAACCTACCTCCACGCCTCTGTGACAGAGTTTCCACATACACACACTCTCTGTGAGAAAAATTGTTTCATCGTCTCCGTTTCTAAATGGCTTACTCCTTTTCTGTTCTGAATCCCCCCAACACCAGGAACATGTTTCCTGCCTCTAGTATGTCCAAGCCTTAACATCTTATATGATTCAATTAGATCCCATTCATCCTTCTAAAACTCCAGAGTGTACAATCCACAGCCCCATTCCCTCAGCATAGACGCAGTCCCGCCATCCCGGGAATTAACCTTGTAAACCTACGCTGCACTCCCTCAATAGCAAGAATGGTCCTTCCTCAAATTAGGGGATGAAAACTGCACCAATACACCAGGTGTGGTCTCACTGGGGCATCTGTACAACTGCAGAAGGAACCTCTTTGCTCCTACATTCGATTCCTCTTGTTATAAAGGTCAACATGCCATTCGCTTTCTTCACTGCCTGCTGTACATGCATGCTTACTTTTCATAGACTAATGTACAAGGACACCCAGATCCTGTTGTACTTCCCTTTCCCAACTTGACGCCATTTAGATAGTAAAACTGTCTTCCTGTTTTGCTACCAAAGTGGATAACCTCACATTTTCCGCATTAAACTTCATCTGCCAGTGCATTGCCCACTCCCCCAACCTGTCCAAGTCACCCTGCATCCTCTTAGCTGCCTCCTCACAGTTTCACACTGCCATGCAGCTTTGGGTCATCTGAAAAAATAAAACTTGTCTAATGTTACTTTAAATCCCTTCATCCGAATCATTGATGTATATTGTAAATATCTGCGGTCCCAGCACCCGAGCCTTGCGTGCGTACCCCCTAATCACTGCCTGCCTTCTGATATGGAAACGTTAATACCTAACTCTTTGGTTCCTGGCTGAAACCATTCTCATCCATGTCAGCATCTACCCCCAAATACCATTTGCCACTAATCTTCCTCTGTGGGATTCTTAGGCAAATTCTTTATGAAAGCCAGGCACAATACATCCACTGGCTTCCACTTGTCCATTTTCTAGTTACATATTCAAAAAATTCCAAGAAGCTTAGTCAAGCATGATTTCCACCTTCGTAAATCCATGGACTCGGACCGATCCCTGTTACTGCTATCAAATGTTTCGGCTATCTCATCTTTTATAATTGACTCCAGCATCTTTCCCACCCCAATGTCGGCTAACTGGGCTATAATTCCCCGTTTTCTCTCTCCCACCTTTCTTAAAAAGTGGGATAACATTAGCTAACCTCATCCCACAGGATACTGATCCTAAGTCTATAGAACATTGGAAATGATCATCAGTGCATCTTAATTAATCTTATTAAATCCTTAAATTATCATAATGAAGTCCTTGTCTGCATGAGAGTATCAAGATACTGTAAAGACATAAGAAAATGAGAAACACTCAGGTGTAGGTCCACTTAGGCCCCAAGAGACATCCTTGCCATTCAGTAAAAATTGTGTGTCTGAGCCAATTTTTACCTCACTTTCTTGGTTGTTCATCCTACAGTTTTGATATCTTGTATTTTAAATGTCTGGCCAGTCCCATCGTGAATATATTCAGTGGCTCTGCCTCTGGTGGCTTTGTGGGGAAACCGATTTCCAAATATTCACAATCTTCTGAGAGAAGAAAATTCCTCCTATCTTCATGACAAATATTTTCTGAATTATGCCCCCATGGTTCGCTTCCCCCCTTCGGGGAAATCTTCTTCTTCTTCGTATGTGGCGGTGCACAGCATAAAGTTGTTCGACAACTTGCTCTGTTTGATCTTCGTTTGGTGCACGTCAGAGTTGATTGCATTAGTCGGAAACAGTGGGCGGACCACGGGAAGGTATGAAATTTTCTCACCCCATTCGGGGAAATGTCTCTCAGCATTCAGTTAATCCTCCTCTGGATTTTTCCCGTTTCAACTTATCCCAGAAAATAGGACTCTGAAATCCATTGCTTAAAGCCTATTTGTGTATATAGTCTGATCTGTTTCACCAGTATGGGCTAAGGCTGGAGCTCAATTTGACTGGTGAGTTTTATAGAAGGTTAGTGCAGCCCAGGGGCAAGTGGCATAGGGTGTGCACGCAAGGAAGCTAGTTCAGAGAAAGCACTATTCAGCCATTGGTGCCAATCTGAATAGTGGAGGATAATACTTGAAGCCCTGGCTTTCAGCAGATGTACAACATTTCAATATGGATCCAGGTGAGTTTCCAATTTTTGGACTAATCTGGGGAAATTCATTATATTTATCCCTGAAGATCAAAGCTAGCATGTTCTTGAGCACCATTCCAGATGATTAATATTCAAAATTATCTTGGTTTAAAAAGGTGGGAACATCTTGCAAGACCAGCCTGGCGCTTCCCATTAGCTGTTGGGATCTGGCATTCTGCTCTCTGATTAGGATGGTGTCTCTTACACAAAACTCCAGGAACATTTTCTCATAAAAGGATTCTGCTGTGTAAAATTGCTCAGTCTTTCAATTTGGAAATTTCCCATAAAGTTTTCTTGCTTTTTTTTGATGAAAAAGTTGGGGAACAAGAGCAATGGTGCTACTGCATCAGCAGCCTTCTTCTTTAGAGTGGTCTATGTTGAATGGGGAGCAGGAGACAAGGGTCAAAGAAAATGAGAAAAAAAAACATAACAGAGAGAAGTCAAGAATAAAGGGAAGAAATTAATTAAGTTAGATGATGTCCAGGGGATATTGTCAATCTGAAAGGGTTCAAAAAGATTTACAAGGATGTTGTCAGGACTCGAGGGTGTGAGCTATCGGGAAGGGGTTGAGTAGGATGGGTCTCTATTGCATGGAGTGCAGGAGGATGAGGGAGATCTTTTCAGAGGCATGCAAAATTCATGTAGGAATGATCGGGTAGATGCACAGTGTCTTTTTCCTCGGTGAGGAATCGAGGACCATGAGGAATTACATTAGGTGAGAAGGGAAAAGGTTTTAATAGAAAAACCGGAGGAGTACATTTTTCACACACTGGGTGGTGGGGTGTATGGAACAAAGCTGCAGAGGAGGTTAGTGAGGCTGGGACTCTCCATCGATTTAGAAACGTTAGACCAAGTACATGGATAGGACAGGTTTGGCGGGCATGGACCAAGGCAGGCAAGTGGGACTAGTGCTGCGGTGACAGTGTTGGCAGGTGTGGGCGAGTTGGGACTTAGTGCCTATTTCCACACTGTCATTATTCTACAAACTTCTAATTGAATTGGAAAACTGTGTGTATATTGATGGCACCATTGTACCAGTGCCAATTTGGCGATAGGATTAAACCATTACTTTTTCTTTACTCTCTTTTTTGTATGTTCTTATGTTGGTCTCACATCTTTATAAACATTTGGGGTTTATGGAGTTGAAACTTCATTGTAAGCCTTGTTTGTATGCTGCAAGCACAGTATCCAGTGCCATTCGCTGACTGCCTTTGCAAAAAAATCCAGCACTATTCTTCCTTGAGAAACAATGGATCACTGCTGCTCCTGGTCCTGGTTTTCCATGAGCAGCACCAACCTCAGTTTCATGCTCTGCCATTCTCTTGTCCCCACTGACCAAAGCCGCTGGACCTGGCACATTCTGTTTAATTGGTCAACACCTGGTCTCTCTGGTTTGCCTTTTGCAATCATACCCTTGGAATATCAGAATAATCTGAGAAATGTGTACCTTTAGGATATTCCAGTAGTGGCTGGATATAGGGTACGTTGATTCAGAGTTAAAATTGGCATGTAGTAAAGGTAATTCTACGGTTGTTATGGGAGATTTTCAACATGCAGGGTAGAATGGGAATTCAGGTTGGCACTGGACTCCCACTGAAAGGGAGTTTGGGGAAGTGCCTCCGTGATGGATTCTCTTAGAAAGTTTGTATTGGAGCCAGGGTGAAGGGCAATTCTGGATTTTAGTGTTATGTAATGAACTGGATTTGATAAAGGAACTTGAGGTAGTGACCATATTTTTTATGGTCAGGTTTAATCTACAATTGGAGAGGGAGAAGGGTAAATCGGATTGGTGTCAGTGTTACAGTTGAATTAAAAAAAAAAAAAAAAAAAAAAAAAAAAAAAAAAAAAAAAAAAAGAAAAAAAAAAAAAAAAAAAAAAAAAAAAAAAAAAAAAAAAAAAAAAAAAAAAAAAAAAAAAAAAAAAAAAAAAAGGGGACTATGGGCATGAGGGAGGCGTATGGCCTAAGTTGTCTGGAAAGATACCGTAGCAGGGATGACTGTGGAACAACAATGGCAGGTATTCTGGAATAATACAGAAGGTGACAGGGTCCAGTTCATTCCAAAGAGGAAGAAAGATTCCAAGGGGAGTAAGGGGCGACTGTGGCTGACAAGGACGGTCAGGACCGTATAAAAATAAAGATCAAGTACCACCGTAGCAAAAGATGAGCGGGAAGCAAGAGGATTGGGTAAATGTTTAAAGAGCAAACAGGAGATAACTAAAAAGGCATAGGACAGGGGTAAAATTATCAGGTACGAAAGCAAGCTAGCCAAGAATATAAAGCAGGATAGAAAAAGCTTCTTGGAGTGTATTTGGAAGAAGAAAAACATTAGTTAACGACCAAAGTTGGACCCTTGATGACTTTATGCAAAAAGATGAATTTATCTATTGGGGAAACAAGGAGAAATGCCAGATGAGTTGAACAGGTACTTTGGATCCGTCTTCATAAGGAGGAAACAAAATCAATCTTCCTGGAACATAGTAGTGGCCCAGAGGATCTGGGGTGACAATTCGAATAGTGCAGGAGTAGGCCATTCGGCCCTTCGAGCAGCACCGCCATTCAATGTGCTCTATGGCTGGATATCCCCAATCAGTATCCGTTCCTGCCTTCTGCCCATATCCCTGGACTCAGCTATTTTTAAGAGCCCTATCCAGCATCTCTCTTGAAAGCATCCAGAGGAACCTGCCTCCACCGCCTTGAGAGAGCATTCTACAGAATCACCACCTCTCTGTGAGAAAAAGTGTTTCCTCGTCTCTTTTCTAAAATTGCCATACTCTTATTCTTAAAATAGTGGCCCCTGGTTCTGGACTCCGCCAACATCGGGAACATCGTTTCCCTGCCTCATGGTGTCCAAGCTTAACATTCTTATATGTTTCAATTAGATCCCCCTCATCCTTCTAAACTCCAGAGTATATCAATCCAGATGCTCCATTCTCTCAGGAATATGACAGTCCCGCCATCCGGGATTAACCTTGTAACAATACTTACGTGCACTACCTCAATAGCAGAATGTCCTTCCTCAAATTAGCGGGAGCAAAACACGGCACACAATACTCAGGTGTGGGTTTCACTGGGGCTCTGTACAAAACTGCAGAACTACCATCTTTGCTCCATATTTGATTCACTCTTGTTATAAAGGCCCAAATGCCTTCGCTTTCTTCACTTGCCTGCTGTACCTGCATGCTTTACTTTCATAGACAGATGAACAAGGCCCCCAGTCCGTTGTACTTAACCTGATAACCAACTTGATGCCATTTAGATAGTAATATGCCTTCCCTGTTTTTTGCCTAACCAAAGTAGGTAACCTCTCCATTTTCCGCAGTATACTTCATTGCCATATGCATCTGCCCAACTCCCCCAAACCTTGTCCAAGTCACCCTGCTTTCTCATTGATCATCCTCACAGTTCACATGGCCACCAGCTTTGTGTCATCTGAAATTTTGTATGTTACTTTTGAATTTAAGATTACTAAGTTTAATTTAAATGCATTGGTGATAATTTTCCAATGTTCTTTCAGATTCAGGCTCAGTTCCTGTTGATATTGGGGAGGGTAGCTATATGTTTATCCCACTTTTTAGAAGATGTTAGAGAGAATACAGGGAATTAGTAGACCAGAGCCTGGACATCGGTGGTGGGAGGATGCTCGGATTGTCAGTTATAAAGATGAAATAGAATGCACACTGTGGATAGCAGTTACAGGATTGGTCTACGAGTCAGCTTGGATGTAATGAAGGGAAATCATGCCAGACTAATTTCTGAATTTTTTGAGGGATATAACTAGGAAAATGGACAAGGGTAGAGCAGTGGATGTAGTGTACTGGGGACTCATCTGTATAAGTATTTGATATATGGTCCATATTGGCAGTTTAGTGGGCAATACAAAATTTTGGGCACATAGTAATTGGGGGTAGAGTGCTGACATGGTTAGAACTTGGTTGGCAGACAGGAACAAAGGAGTAGGGATTAACGGGTACCTTTTCAGAATGGCAAGCAGCGGACTAGTGGGGTATCGACAAAGGCTCGGTGCAGGGACGCAGCTATTTACAATGTAATCAATGATTGAGATGAAGGGATTCAAAGTAACATTTGCAAATTTGCAGATTGACCAAAAGCTGGGTGCAGTGTGAAACTTTGAGGGAGGATTGCTATGAGAATGCAGGGGGTCTTTGGACAGGTTGGGAGGGAGTACTTTTGTGTGTATATGTCAGTGGGGAATGAATGAAGATATCTCAGATAGGAAACTCATTATTTGCCAAATCATTACTGGCCTTCACTTCTGTCAAGATAATATGTAATATTGTCAAGCATAGTGGGCTTTGCTTTTTACCTACAGATAGGTTATTTATATTTGTTGTGGCTTGGCACACACAATCAATGGTGGACCACTGTATGTGTAAGCTGATGCACATGCCTCATTGGGGTTGTTCATGAGGTCTGTACGGGGCAGCATTGACTGATCATATACCTGTTGCTATGACAATAAATGTTGAAACACATACTGTGGTATCCAGAGATAGAAATAGCTTTAACAAGAAAAAGCTGGATGGTCAACCCTCCATAAAGGAAGACACCCTAGCCTATATGCCCTTACTGATAAATCCTTAAAGCAATATTCATGTTTACAAAGCCTCAAAGATTCATAATGTGCCGAGTAATGTATTTGTATGGACATGAAGCATGGGGAGAGATATTGTCCATGTATATCATATAGTCAGCGCATTATATGTAGGCAGTAAGCCCTTATGAAGCAGGCTGGCTCGGTATAAGTATGTTGATGAGTATCTGTTGAAGCCCGTGGACCCAGACAGGGGCCTGTGTTTGAGTTCAAGAAGTCCACTAAGTAGAGATATAAGCTTGCTGTTAGTTCATATGTAAAATAATGAGGCTGATTCCATGGCCTAAGAAGCTGTACTGATTTTTGGAAAAGAAAGTGAGAGCTTTAACAGTTGAAAACATCTTCACCTATGTATGTAGATGGAATCTTGGAACGTGCTAAATATCGCGGAGTTATGGCTGACACATTACAGCACTTTATTCATCTGTGTCCAAGGGATGATTGTATAGGGTGGACATATTGAGAGTAATGACTGAAGGTGATTATGTTACATGAGGGTATCATGCCACGAAAAGCTGTCAAAACAAAGCAAGGGGCTTGGATCATATCTCTGCTGAAATCTTAAGTATGTGAGTGATGAGGATAGCTCATCTCCTAGCTATTTGTTTTACTGGTTTATGATTCATGGCTTGTGTGGGCCACTGTAGTCAGTGTTTAAAGAAGGATTTGCAGATGCTGGAACTGAGGGGACACCAAAATGTGGCTCAAACTCATCGTTTTTTTGCATGCCATGTAATATTGCTCGAAGGCAATACTCAACGATAGTCTAACCTTCTTCAGATGATGGGAGGATTGTGTAGGCGGGGGGAGAAAGTACAAGTGTAGGAGGATCTGAGTGCTGAGGTAGAGGTGAAGGGAGGAAGACCGTTTCGAAGGGTAAAGAATTGATAGAATTCGCTTTTCGATGCCAAGAGGATGATTAATTTTATCAGACACCAAGCAGAATTATGAGGTGCTGTTCTCAATTTGCGGTGTGTCACACTTGGTGGGTCGGCATTACTCGAGGATCTGACTACGGAAGGGAGGATCTTACATTCTTCCTGTACTTCTGCTTATTTCCTATACCTATCAACTTCTTTATCTTTTTCTTACACTTCTAAATTCACCACCTCCATTCTAACATTACTCATCGTATCTGACCTCTTAAAACCATCTCCACCCACCTTCATCTCATCATCCTTACTTATTACTCATCAAACACACTTATTCCCTATCTTAATTTCATAAATCCC
>JAVHYY010000932.1:0-72214 GCA_035221665.1 Okamejei kenojei | reverse complement strand
AAAGGCCCTCGAGATCCCACCCATTACCCATACTAACACGCACATGAGGAATACAGCCCATCCTTCTCCCCCCCCCAACGTGTAGAGATTGAGACCCCATGTCCTTTGGACAGGTTAGTTCTCTTCAAGCCTGATATAGTTGGTTCTCCATATATAAAATATCTACATGGGTCTCACATGGTTCGGCGCTGGGACTTGATGAGGCCTGATTATCTGAATGGATGAAGAAATACATATAATAAATCATTGAAGTATCTCAAGAATGGATTATTTAGTAAATATCTTTAATCTCCATCTAACTTCTCACATTTCTTTTCTTTTTTATATTCTTCTTTCTCTTTCTTCCTATCTTTAATTAAGCGAAAAAAATTAAAAACATATTATTAAATTTATAATATGTACACACTTATTTATGTTTGTATGAAAAGAGTATAGATGTCTTAAACTTGTAAATTTATATATAAATCATATATATTTTCATTTTACAATAATTAAGAAATATAAGTTTACAATAATACAAGCATTATTAACTTTTTGATATACCTTTTGAATATCATAAAACTTTGTTTAAGATTGGGTATAAGTAGTTATATTAGCGGGGATTTCTATTTGGTAATTGAAGAATAATCTATGATATTGAGAAATCGAGTGTATTGCTTTATTTTAGGAATATAATTACATATCACTACCTATTATATTAAATAAAATAACCACGAAAATGTATAATGGATAATATTACAATTAACATAAATAGTATTAATCGATAATCAATATGATTAATTTTGTATATTACACAACTCTCATGTCGATAAGTGTGTAATCGGTAAATATTGTTTCTACATTAAAAAGATTTTTAATAAATAAAAAAAAAAATAAAAAAACGATTCTTTCAGACAATGATTTACGTTCAGAATCCATGCTGACTTTGTCCAATGATTTCACCACTTTCCATATGTTGCTTTCTACCAATCTTTTATAACTGGACTCTAGGCATTTTCCCACTACCGATGTTCTAGACTAACTGGTCTGTAATTCCCCATTTTCTCTCTACCCCCTTTTTAAAAGTTGGGGTTACATTAAGCGACCCTCCCAATCCTCAGGAACTTCTCCAGAATCATATAACAGTTTTGAAAAATTATCACTAATGATCCCACTATTTCTGGGGCTAATTCCTTATGTTACTCTGGGATGCAGCCCATCTGGCCCTGGGGATTTATTGGCCTTTAATCATTCAATTTATCTAACACCACTTCATGGACTAACCTGGATTTCACTCAGTTCCTCCATCTCATTTAACCCCTGTAGTCCCCTGTTATTTCCGGCTTTTATTTTTGCATTCCTTAGTGAAGACAAACCAAAGGTATTTATTCAATTGGTCCGCCATTGTCATTGTTTCCCATGATTCAATTCACCAGTTTCTGTCTGGCAAGGGACCTACATTTGATTTTAACTAATCTCTTTTCTCCTTTCACATATCGATTAAAAACTTTTGCAGTCCGTTTTTATGTTCCCTGCCAGTTTTCTTTCATATTCAATTTTTACCTTTCCTAATTAAGCCCTTTCTCCTCCTCGGGACTCGGAATTTCTCCCTTTCCTTGGTATGCCGCTTTATCTGGCTAATTTGTTTGCTTCATCTTTGTTGTGATAGTTATCCCTGATTTCCCTTGTTATCCACGGATGCCACTACCTTCCCTGATTTATTCTTTGGCCAAAAGGTGAAAAATTGTTGTAGTTCATCCATGCAGTCTTTTAAAGGCTTACATTGCAGTTCCACGTCAAACAACTTAAGGAATCACTTGCCGTATTTCTTGGCCAATTCCCGTCTCATACCCTCAAAGTTCCTTTCCTCAGGTTCTGAACCATTGTTTCTGAATTAACAATGTCACTCTCCATCCAATGAAGAACCTCATAACTTATTATGGGTCCACTCTTGACCTAGAGGCACTCTACAACATGGACTGACTAACTAACCCTTCCTCATTGCCTCATACCCAATATAGAATAGTTGCTCTCTCGGTTTGGTTTCCTCTACATGTTGGTTTCGAAAACTATCCCGCCATACATTCAAGAATTGCTCTTCCTCAGCACCCCTTGCCAATTTGATTCACCCCAATCTATATGGAGATTGAATTCACCTATTATACTGTTTTACCTTTGGTGCACTTCTTAATTTCATGTTTGTTGCATTATCCCCCCAAACTCCACTTTACTACATGTTACAATGGCCTGTACAAACTCCCACTAGCGTTTTATGCCCTTAGTGTTTTTGCTGCTCTACCCATATCAATTTCACTTATCCTCCAAAGTAATGTCCTTCCTTTTCTATTGCTTTTATTCCCTTAACCAGCAAACGCTTACTCCACTCCTTTTCCTTTCTGTCTTATCCTCCTGAATTTTGAATATCCCTGGATGTTTCAGCTCCCAGCCTTTGGTCACCCTGGAGCCAGTCTCCGTGATCCCAATCTATATCATATTCATTAATATACTATCTGCACATTTCAAACTCATCCCATTTTTATGAATGCTCCTTGTATTGAGATAGGAAGCTTCAGGTTTGTTTTTTATACATCATACCCCTTATTTCAATTATGTTGAAAAAGTGGCCCTTTTTGATTTTTGCCCTCAGGATTTTTCTGCATGCAACTTTTACTTTTCACCTTGCTACTATTGCTTCTACCCTCATTTTACACCCCTCTTGTCTCTCTGCTCATCGCTCTGATCCCCTGACATTTGTTTAAATCCTCCCTGACAGCACTAGCAAACACTCCCCAGGACAATATTTCCATTCCAGCCCAGTTGCAGTCCATACTGTTTGTACTGCGGTCCACCTCCTCCAGAACTGGTTCCAATGCCTGAGAAATTTGAATCCCTCCCCTTGCAGATTTTCCAAGCACGTATTCATCTGCAAATATCTCATTATTTCTACTCTGACTAGCACGTGGCACTGGGAGTAATCCGAGACGTTTGTATTTACAACTCTTACTCCTTATACTTGACAATTATGTTGGAAATAAGTGGCTCTATTTTTGATTTTTTGACCTGGATTATTTCTGCCTGCCACTTTTACTTTTCACCTTGCTGACTATTGCTTCTAACCTCAACATTTACACCCCCTCTGGTCTCTACTGCTCATGCTCCATTCCCTGCCCATTTTTTAAGCCACGTATTTCATCTGCAATATACTCCTATTTCTACTCTGAGTAGCACGTGACACTGGTTAGAACTAATCCATAGATTTATTGCCTTTGAGGTCCTACTTTTAAGTTTATCTCCTAGCTCCCTAATTCTAACCTTATAGGACCTCATCCCGTTTTTTTACCTTTTCGTTGGTGCCAATGTGCACCACAACTGCTGGGCTGTTCACCCTCCCCCTCCAGAATTGTTCTGCAGCCGTTCAGTGACATGCGGGTTTATAGACTAAATTGCCCTAGTGTGCAGAGAATGGATGGTAAAAGTGGGATAACATAGAACTAGCGCAAATGGGGGTGATCGACAATCGGATGAAGGGTCTATTTCCATACTGTATCTTTCAATCTTAATACAAAACAATCAGTCCAGCAATGGAAGGCCATGGCGGTGGCAGGGATGGGTGGCATTTTATGGTGTTCATGAAACAGAGAAAAGAAGCAGGTTGAATTTTATCAGATTATTGGGAAATCCTGTTTAGTTTTTTTGCAAGGGTGGCAGATGCGAGCTACAAAGCATGTGTAGGTTGTAGAAGGAAAGTGGGACAGCAATGGTCAATAGAAGCGATGGGCCGATGCTCTACTTTGGAATTATGGTCCTGGGCAGGAGTAGGAGTAAAGAGGTTGCATTCCATAATTAAAACTACACGTGTTATTCAGCAGCTTTGCAATGTTTTTTGAATTGGACCATGAGACAGCAGTCTATAAGTTCAGAAAGATAAATGCATATTCAATAACAATAGCACTTGTCTCATTTAAGAAATTATGCACAGCATATTTCCAAACAAACACACGGAGTCAATACAGTTCTCAACATGTATTAAATCCTGGATTCAGCAAGGTCTGACAAAGACAAGTATTTTTCTGGGGTTTTTACAGCAACGTTAATATGGAGTGCAATGTCTTCAGTCTCTGCCAAGTTTGTGTTTATTAAGTTATTATGAAGCATTTGCACTTAGAAATATCCACAGCTTTCAAGCACCTTGAACAGTTTGTATATGTGTGTCTATTTTCATTCAACAATAATTATCGGAGGAAAGCCTATGCCAGAATCATTACTTTTGGAAGCAGTTTCATTGCAGTATAGACTGCAGTAGTTACCTGAATATTAGATTACGTGGGTTCCTGTTGTAACATCTGTAGTCCTGAGGGATGAACTCACAAGCTCAAGTCAAAGAGAAAGTGTCATAGATACAAAACAAGTCAATCATCTATAGATGTTATTCAAAATGTTGGCAGTTATTAATAGAAAGCATTCAAGGGGTTTGACAAGATTAATAAACTGCGATCGAGATTGAGTTTTGTTTGAGTATCCACTGTATTTTAAGATTTCAATTACTAATAAGATCAATTGTTATAATGAATAACTTAATTTCTATAGTTTCAATTTTTATGAAAACAGTACACTTGTTTTTGAAAAACCATTACTACAATGTGCATGATAGTCATGGTACTGGTTATATTCTGGTCAAAGATAAATAAAATAGTCTTTTGCTCCATTTAGATGTGTTATTGCTGAAAATGTGCCAATGTTTCATATCAAAGACCTAAATTACTTGGGCTAATTTTAATTTTACTTCGGAGTCACGTGAGTGACTTCGTGAAGACCCCGCCAGCACGCATTGCGTGGCATATTTGTCGCGCGCACTCGCACGGCAGGCTGGGCGGGGGGGGGGGGGGGGTTGCACTCTCTCCACCGGCTCCTCCACAAGGACCGGCAGGTAAGTATTACCTTTTTTCTTCACAGCATGGACAAGGGCCGGAGGACGACGCTGTCGAGGAGCTTAGCTGCGGCCAGCCAAGGGCCCTTGTCACCCGGAGCAGCTGCAAGGAACGCCGGCAGCTTCAATGCATGGTGGGGGGCAGGAATGCGGAAGTCGGGCGCTCCCGCTGATTTCAGGGGCCGACTCACCCGAATGGGTTACCGCTCCGGAGCTGGATGCAACGGATTCCAGACTCCGAGCCCCCGTCCCCCAGGAGAGAAGAAGGGGGGATACAGGTTACGTGGCTAGGGGTCTTGTTCTTCACAGGCAACCCCTCCCCGAGCTCCAGAAGACCGAGGGGGCTGGGCCGGGGGATCCGCACGACAGGGGAGCCCTGCAATGTGCAAAAAGTACCACAGCCAGGGAATCTGCCGTAGTGCAGCCTGGCAAACATCACTGCTGCGTCGTGTAGGCCTGCTGGAGCAGATTTACCGCCGACAACACACCCCGTCAGGCTGCGGTCAAGGGCGGAGGTGGCAGCAGGAAGCGGTCGGTCAGCTCAGCGCTGCGAGCGGCCGACCATGCGCCTCCACGCCAAAAGATGGGTAAGTGTGGAGGTAAGCCTGCACGGACTCCGGGGAGCCAGGTTCCGGGGGCCGGCGCCGATTCAACTCACCTGCCTTCATATCAGCCTGGTGGGCCGCCACAGTCTGGGAGAAGACAGACTAGCGGAGAGTCCGTGCGGGAGTCGTATGAACTACTTGGGCTGTAGGTCACGACGACCTGCCATTGGACCCTAGACAGCACCTTATGGAGGTGTGGTCCGATGGTGGAATCCCCAGTGAGTTGCAGGGCCTGGGGAAGTCGGCTTGTCCGCTGCATATAGCAGGGACGGTCGCATAGAGCGGTTGGAGCTTTAGTGGTTTGCAACGCCTCCAGCGGGACCGGGAACGAGAGAAGAGCGGGACTCGCGGGCATCCACTAGCCGTGCAAGGACACCACTCAGCATCCTCATCTCCAGCCAGAAGCAATTAATGATTGCCCAGCTGCTGAGTTTGACGACGACCAGGGACAGCCAGTGACCGCTGAACCAGAGCATGAGGAGGATATGCTGGATGTGGTGAGTGAAGTTTGCGTTTCACCCCAGACAGGTGAACCCTGCACCACGAATTGGCGAGCACCATTGATTGCCTAATTACGCACCAACTCCGGAGTCAGATTCTCAATAATACCTTGGAGAAAGGTTCTCCACGGGCATAACGGCGTTGGCTAGGACCCTGGTCGGGGATAATGTGTCCAGTGAACAGCAAGATGCACTGGCACACCTATGCAACGCCCAGTATGAGATAAACTGCTGCGTAAGAGCTCCATAAAGCCCACACTCAACCCCCAAATTCGCGGGGGTTGTGCCGACCATTACCGCTCCACCGCCGCATCAGTTGTTTGGAGACCTGTACAAAACAGGTGAAGGGGACTGGACAAAGGAGGCCAAAACAGCGGGCCTCATGAAACTCCATTTGGCCAGAGTTCACCCATTTCACCGGCAACAGCCTAATACAACCTGTGAACCAAGGTTGCCGGATAGGGCACAAGATCCTACCTACCTCCATCTCAACAAATACAACGTCCTTTTAGGGCAAGGCCAACAGCGGCCTGCATGGAAAATGCGGCCGCCGGCCCCGTCAACCTCCATAACGTCCACCCGAAGCACGTATGTACGGAACCGCCGTTCACTAGGGAGGTAAGGGGGTCTGGATCTGCTCTCACGCCGTAGTATCCCTCCTGCACGGATAGGTGGGCGATTGCGGGCTGCCTTGGACATATGGGAACTGTCACCACAGATGAGTTTATTTTAAAAAGTGTTCAAGGGTATTTAATTTGTTGGAGGTATAAATTCCCCTACCCAGCATTCGCCTCGTAGGAATTTACTCTATCCCAAAAAGAGGTGGAGGCAGGGCATGCTGAAATTATACGGCGAGCAGAAAATGTGGTTAATTGGCATAACCAAGCATGGACCTATTGAGTTTGAGTCTAATATGTTCACAGCAGTAAAAAAGAAGGGGGATGTCGGATTATAATAGATTTAACTGAGTTGAACACTTTTGTACAATATACCCATTTCAAAATGGATACTTTTGGAAACAGCTAGGCAGATGCTTTACCTCAGGGTACTTTATGGCATGCATCGATTTGAAAGAAGCATGCTATACGGTGCCCATCGCTGAGGCTCACAGGGAATTCTGAAGTTGTCTGGAAGGGTGCATTGCCTAATGGAATCATCACAGCCCTAGGCTGTTTACCAAATTGGTATTTACCTGTATTGGCTCTTCTCCGACAACAAGATAATAGTGATGGCATATTGGATGAAATCCTTTATAGTGGGGCAGACCCTCCAATTGGCAATTCAAGGAGTGGCTGCAACAAGGCTCTGCTTGAGAAGCTGGGGTTGTATCCATCCAGACAAATCAAAACTGCACCCGGTACGGGTTATGGATTTGGTGTTCACCCTAGACACCAATTTAATGAAGTTTATCATCCCAACTAATAAAGCTACTGCTATAATAGAAGAGTGCCACAATCTTGCTTGCGCCAGGGTACTGACCATTCGGCAAACAGCAAAAGTTATTGGTATTGGTAACTCTCAATTGGTAACTACATTCCCAGCTGCACGATTCGGACCGCTACACTACCGAAATTCACAAAAGATCAAAAATTAAAGCATTAAAAAACAAATGCTGGCCGCTTTGATCGGCCAATTCGGTTACCACCGGAAGCTAGAAATGAGCTACAATGGTGGGTAGATAATATTAAAGAATGTCATTGACCTATTATAGTGAGCAACCTGATGTTTTGCTACTAACTGACGCAAGCGCACCAGGCTGGGGAGCAACTGGTACATTGTCCAGTTGTGGTGGGCAGATGGAACTCTCATGAGTCTACGTTCCTGGAGTCACATGGGATAAAACTCTATAGAAATGCTGGGGGCATTTCATGGGACTGCGGGCTTACTGTACTAATTCACGGGATTACATGTCCGCTTCGAATAGATTATGCTACAGTAGTGGCTTACATCAATCATATGGGTAGTATCAGGTCGCTAGTTTGCGATGAATTGGCTAATACAATTTGGCACTGGTGCATTGAAAGAAATATTTGGATACTGCGACCTATTTGCCTGGGAAGCTTAATTCAGTGGCGGACACAGGTCACGTGTCTTCAATGACAACATTGAGTGGATGTTGAATCCCCAAATTTTGGAGATATTATAGCTCATTTTGGGACACCAGATATTGACCTATTTGCGTCCAGGCTGAACAACGAATACCAAACGTATGTGTTGTGGGAACCAGACCCTGGGGCAATAGCAATGGATGCGTTTTATCCATTGGAGGAAATAAATGGTTTGCTACGCGTTTCCCCTTCTGCCTCAACAGTCGGGTATTGCAGAAAATTAACTAGATTAAACTAAAATTAAACTGGCTTATTGATCATTCCCGACTGGCCCTACACAACCATGGTACCCAATGGTTGTAGAAATTTTAAAACAACCATGGATGGCGATTGGGAAACATCCCAAATTGATTACTCACTCCATTACGGGGGGGGGGGGGGTCACTCATCCTTGCCATGGTCATTTAAACTTGTTGGCCTGCAGGTTCTGAAAGACCACTCATCCGGTCAGGCATCTTGTTAAGAGCCGTAGACCTTATCGCCGCATCATGCCGAGAATCAACTCGGAAGCAATACCTCACCAAATCAGAAAGTGGGAGGCATTCTGTGCCCGGACCAACAAGTCTTCCACTCGGCAACGATATCTGATGTGTTGGAGTTTCTAGCAGGCCTCCATTCGATGCTGGCCTCAGCTACAGTGCCATCAACAGCGCCAGGAGTGCGCTGTCCTCATACCTGGATATAGGTGTCGGCTCTCAACCACCTGGTGTCTAAAACTAATGAGGGGAGTGTTCAACACCAACCCTCCATGACCCAGATATACTGTAACGTGGGATGTGGGGATCGTGCTGACCCTACTGAGGAGCTGGGCTCCAATAGATGAGCTACTATTGAAACAGCTCACCCTCAAGGTGGTGATGCTTATGGCACTGACTACAGCCAACGATCCCTGACGTTACAGAAACTGCGACTGGACAGCATGGGTGGCGACCCTGGTCAAATAAATTCTTTGTCAAGAATTTATTTAAAACAGCACAGGCCAGGGGCGCATGGGGCTGCAGGTGGAATTTCGGGCGTACCCTGTAGATGCCACTCTCTGCATAGTCACCATCTCCACCACTACATCCGAGTTACTGGAGTTATCAGGATGAAGGAACAGGGGCTCCTCATCAGCCATAAAACCTCCGCATCATCGGGTGACTTACACAGACTATCGCCAGGTGGCTCAGGGGTGTGCTGGATGCAGCTGGAGTTGCTACTAACATTTTTAAGTCTCATTCCATCAGGGCTGCATCCATATCAGCGGCGAAAGCCATGGAGGTGCCCATGGACCAAACATCGTCGCCACTGCGGGCTGGGCCAGTGGGGGAAAAACCTTTCAACGGTTCTATAACAAACCTCTGGCCACCCCTGTGACATTTGCAGAAGCTATCCTGGGTACCGCTCAGTAAATGTCTGGCCCCGATTTAGGGGTTTTGTTGTTTATTTGATTAATAAATTGTGTTGATTTTTCAGCCAGTTTCGAATTGAACTCCATTAACAGCCTTCCTCCATCAGACTGGCGGCAGTGTGATAAGCATGGACGTTGTCCAGGGCGTGAAATCACAGAGCTTTGAAAGTCACTCACGTGACTCCGAAGTAAAATAGTAAGATTAAACGAGAACTGACCAAGTTTGAAGGTTGATCTGTATTTTACGAGGAGGTGAGGGATTTCGTGCCCACCGCTCCCACCCTCTATCATAAGGTCAACCAGGTAGTTCTACGTTTTCATCTTACTATTTTTTAGTCATGGTTTGGTTCTGTGATTCCACACCGCTGCTTTGAAGGATGCCGCGCATGCGTGCTGGCGGGGGTCTTCACGAAATCCCTCACCGCGACTCCTCGTTTAAAAATACAGATCAACCTTCAAACTTGGTAAGTTCTCGTTTAATCTTACTATTTTAGACCATTTGTTGAAAAACTGTCCTGACTTTAATTTTCATTGGCCCTGATTTAGCATTTAAGAATAATGTTATTTAGGTGCAAAATTAAACAAGAATCTTTGGCAAAAAAACATTCAACATGTCAGGCTGCATCTGTAGAAAAAGCCACCATTAACTCTTCACGTCCCTTAATCAGAATGTTAGAATACAAATGTCTCTTTTTTTTAAACTTTCTATCTATATATTAAAAAAAACAATTAGAAGCAGAATGAATCAACTGATAATATTAATAATGTATGATTGATGCACGTGAAATGTTTTCACCATATATATGTGTTTGCCTTTAATAAAAATATATTTAAAAAAAAGAATACAAATGTTTTAATAGGTAGGTTGGTAATGTGTAATCAGTCTGAAGAAGGGTCTCGACCCGAATCGTCACCCATTCCTTCTCTCCAGAGATGCAGCCTGCCCCGCTGAGTTACGCCAGCATTTTTGTGTCGACAAATGTTAATGGTTTTACTTTCCAATGATGCTGCTGATTTGCAGATTTCCAGCATCTGCAGTTTAGTAAATCTTTTGTTACCACACATTCACGGGTGTTAAATGTAAATGTCAAGTCGTTGCTATCCACGCTGCTCTAATACAAACAGTGAGTGGGTGCAAAAGTGGTATAACAGAGAACTAGTATAAACAGGCAATCAATGGCTGGCAAGGA
Organism: Okamejei kenojei; assembly: GCA_035221665.1. Classification (NCBI taxonomy): domain Eukaryota; kingdom Metazoa; phylum Chordata; class Chondrichthyes; order Rajiformes; family Rajidae; genus Okamejei; species Okamejei kenojei. The sequence goes on along the minus strand of JAVHYY010000932.1, from coordinate 61,515 downwards.
CTTGGTGGGCGAAGGTACTTTTTCTCAATAGACAAATAGTAGGCCATTCGCCATTCTATCTGATCATGGCTAATCACCTACAATCAGTATCCATTCCTGCCTTCTCGCCATCAAAAAGGCCAAAAGGGAGTTTGCTCCAAACTGGAGGATGCGACAGATGTTCGGCAGCTGTGGCAGGGACTGAATGCAATCACCTCCTACAAGGCAAAACCAGGAGGCAGCTCGAATGTCAGCGATACATCACTCCCTGATGAGCTCAATGCATTTTACGCACGCTTTGATAGGGAGAACACCAATGTGCCTTCCCGAGCCCCCATTCGCTGTGATGGTATTTCAGTCTCAGTCACAGAGGCCGACGTCAGGAAATCTTTCAGAGGGGTGAACCCTCGAAAAGCGTCTGGACCTGATAGTATACCTGGTCATGTTCTAAAAACTTGGGGTGCGGACCAACTGGCTGGAGTTTTTACGGGACATTTTCAACCTGTCACTTCTGAGGTCTGAGGTTCCACCTGCCTCAAAAGGGCATCATAATACCGGTGCCAAGAAGAGCAAGGTGACGTGCCTCAATGACTATCGACCTGTGGCACTAACGCCTGTGGTGATGAAGTGCTTCGAGAGGTTGATCATGGCGCAAATCAACTCCTACCTCGACAAAAACCTGGACCCACTGCAGTTCGCTTACCGCCACAACAGATCAACGGTGGACGAGATCTCGCTGGCCTCCACTTCGCTCTGGACCACTTGGACAACAAAAACTCATATGTCAGGCTGTTATTCATTGACTACAGCTCGGCATTTAACACAATCATCCCTCCAAGCTGGTTACCAAACTCACAGAACTGGGTCTCTGCACATCCCTCTGCAATTGGATCCTCAACTTCCTCATTCACAGACCAGTCTGTCCGTATTGGTGGAAATGTGTCAGCCTCGATAACAATCAGCACAAGAGCACCTCAAGGCTGCTGTGCTCAGCCCCTGCTGTACTCACTCTATACTCATGCCTGCGTAGCCGGTCATAGTGCGAACTCCATCATCAAGTTCGCTGACGATACCACTGTAGTGGGACGTATCACTGATGGGGATGATGAGTCGGAGTACAGAAGAGAGATCGAGCGACTGTCCATATGGTGCCAGCACAATAACCTGGCCCTCAACAACAGCAAAACCAAGGAACTGATTGTGGACTTTGGAAGGAGTAGGATGGGGACCCACAGTCCTGTTTATATAAACGGGTCGATGGTTTGAAAGGGGTCAAGAGCTTCAAATTCCTGGGCGTGCACATCTGTGAAGATTTTTCCTGGTCCAAGAACACAGATGCAATTATTAAGAAAGCTCATCAGCGCCTCTACTTCCTGAGAAGATTAAGGAGAGACGGTCTGTCAAGGAGGGACTCTCTCTAACTTCTACAGGTGCACAGTAGAGAGCTTGCTGACTGGTTGCATCATGGCTTGGTTCGGCAACTTGAGTGCCCTGGAGAGGAAAAGACTACAAAAAGTAGTAAACACTGCCCAGTCCATCATCGGCTCTGACCTTCCTTCCATCGAGGGGATCTACCACAGTCGCTGCCTCAAAAGGCTGGCAACATCATCAAGGACCCACACCACCCTGGCTACACACTCATCTCCCTGCTACCTTCGGGTAGAAGGTACAGGAGCCTGAGAACGACCTGGTTCAGGAATAGCTACTTCCCCACAGCCATCAGGCTATTAAACCTGGCTCGGACAAAACTCTGAACATTAATACCCCTCCATCTGTTATTTGCACTTTATTAATTTATTAATTAATGTGTGTATTTAAGTATATAATTGTAGTCAATGCCTACTATGTTCTGTTGTGGTAAGCAAAGAAATAATTTCATTGTCCTGTCAGGGACACATGACAATAAACTCTTTTGACTTTGACTTTGACTTTGACCCCTTGACTCCGCTATCTTTAAGAGCTCTATCTCACTCTCTCTTGAAAGCATCCAGAGAACGGCTTCCACCGCCCTCTGAGGCAGAGAGAATTACATTCTTGCAATAAAAAAAGTCTCAAGATTAAAACTCAGCATTTAAAAGCTTTATTCTGAATGTTTTTTTAAACTTACATTACAAATGCAATACTTATGTCATTTGAAATGGATGTTTAGGTCTGGACAACATTTTGGTTGTTGAACATAATTTTAAAGTAAATTGTCCATGCTCAAATTTAAGTAGAAAAATTGAAATTGCAAGGTAATACCATTCCAGCCATACACAAAAAGCTGGAGTAACTCAGCGGGTCAGGCAGCATCTATGGAGAAAAGGAACGTGACATTTTAGATCGAGACCCATGCTGTATCTTTCAAAAATCAATCAGTCAAATGCTTTACAGTGTTAATGTGAACCAAACTGAGTTAGACCGGGCCAGTGGACAGACTTTCCAACTGCTGCGCCGGTCCATCCACACGCGTGTGCTCGATTCAGAGTTCTAAATGCCTGACTCTTCAGAATGGAGGTTTGGTGTTGGGGCCTCGTGGAACGTAGGCCTCAGGCAGAAGATGGTGCTGCCCCAGAACACCCCGGCAACCCACACACCCCAGCAACCTTTGACTGGAGGCAAGATAGAAATCAGAGTTGTCTCTTTTCAAAACTAGAAACTATTTCTAAATTAAAAAAAACTCTAATATTTAGATAGTTAAAAAAAATAGTATAAATACTATTTTCGTATCTTTGTAATCACATCCTAGATTTAAAAGACATTTTTTACAACAATTTAAATAATTAAAAATTAAATATTAGACATTTAAAAACTTGAGGAAGAAAAAGAGGTTTGTTTTCATCCTTTTCGTTGTCATCTGCAGGATTACAATCAATATCAGGCTGACATAGGTCCACTGAGGGAGAGTTGCCATCATAATGATGAAGAATCCTAGAACTTTTGGATTCTGCAACATGTGATGTTCAGCTAACTCATGGCTTAGGTAGAACCTCACATTGTACTGCCCACAGACTGAAAATTCCCACAAATTGCCTTGCCCCTTCTGCTGCAATGGCACCAATTATATCATTGTAAAATGCTAAAATAACGGGATTGCTAAAATAAAACAAAGGACAGCCATTTGGTCCTTCCAACCTATGCAAGCTTCTTATACAGTCACTCTCTCATTCTTTTCTCATCCTCCTGCAAATTATTTTCCCTTGATTGCCTGTCCAATTCACTTTTGAAAATCCTATTACCTTTCCTTTAACCATTCTCATCAGCAGCAGGTTCCAAAGCAAATGTTCACAATTTTGCTGTCTCTTTGATTGTATATCCCCATAAAACATGGAAATTCTGCAAAAATAAACAGCTTTTCTGTATATACACCCCTCGTTAGCCTGTCATTAATTTATACTCCATCAAATCTCCTCTTAGTTTTCTTTGCTCCAAGACTACCAGCAGCTCGTCTACTCCAATCTTGTAGCTGTAATCGCTCACCAATGGAAGAATTCTAGTAAATATTTACTGCATCATCTTTCGAACCTTCAAACCCTTCTTGAACCAAGGGCTTAGTTGTAGAGCTACTGCCTTGTAGTGCCAGAGACCCGGGTTCGATCCCGAATCCGGGTGCTTGGCGGTGCAGAGTTTGTACATTCTCCCCATGACCAGCGTGGGTTTTCTCCGAGATTTTCTCCAGTTTCCTCCAACACTCCAAAGTGTAAATGTAAAATTGTCCCTAATGTGTGTAGGGTTGTGTTAATGTGCGGGGAAACTGCAAATGCTACACTCTGGAGCAAGACACAAAATACCAGAGGAACTCAGCAGGTCAGGCAGCATCTGGCAAGGAAATAGGTAAGGAAAAACATCACCTGACAATAGACAATAGGTGCAGAAGTAGGCCATTCGGCCCTTCAAGCCAGCACCGCCATTCACTGTGATCATGGCTGATCATCCACAATCTGTACCCCGTTCCTGCCTTCTCCCCAAATCACTTGACTCCGCTATCTTTAAGAGCTCTATTTAACTCTCTCTTGAAAACATCCAGAGAATCGGCCTCCACTGCCTTCTGAGGCAGAGAATTCCACCGATTCACAACTCTCTGGGTGAGTTCCCTTCCAAATGTAGTCTGATCTGCTGGTCTCCTCCAGCATTTGCTCAATTGCCTTCCATCTTTCAGGACTCCTTCTTATACTGTAGCTGCTCTTCTTTGCCAGTGTGTCATGCCTCTCACTTTTCTACTTTTTATTTTTAGAAACATAGAAACATAGAAATTAGGTGCAGGAGCAAGCCATTCGGCCCTTCGAGCCTGCACCGCCATTCAATATGATCATGGCTGATCATCCAACTCAGTATCCCGTACCTGCCTTCTCTCCATACCCCCTGATCCCTTCAGCCACAAGGGCCACATCCAACTCCCTCTTAAATATGGCCAACGAACTGTCCTCAACTACCTTCTGTGGCAGAGAATTCCACAGATTCACCACTATCTGTGTGAAAAAACGATTTTCTCATTTCGGTCCTAAAAGACTTCCCCCTTATCCTTAAACTGTGACCCCTTGTCCTGGATTTCCTCAACATCGGGAACAATCTTCCTGCATCTAGCCTGTCCAACCCTTTAAGAATATTGTAAGTCTCTATGAGATCACCCCTCAATCTTCTAAATTCCAGCGAGTACAAGCCAAGTCTATCCATTCTTTCTTCATATGGAAGTCGTGCCATCCCAGGAATCAGTCTCGTGAACCTTCTCTGTACTCCATTGACTTCATTCGCACCTTGTATTTTTACCAAGTCTCCCTTGCCAGAATTGCAAGGCAGAATTAAATCATAGAACACTTAGAGAATCAGGAGTTAATGAGGACCAATTAGCATATGTTTCCAAAGGTAAGTCATGCCTAACCAACGAAGAAAGTTGTTCAAGGAGGTGATGGATAAATAAAGTGTGGTAGATCTGATGTGAATACATTTCTCAAAACATTGGAAAAAATGTTAAAGAAAATGACATTAAATTGAAGGGAATTCTGCAACGTGAATATTAAAACTGTTTTAAACCAGGAGAACAGAAGAGATGCAGTAATTAATACCTAGCAGAGATATTCATAAACAATGTGTAGGAAGGAACTGCAGGTGCTAGCTTAAACTGAAGATAGACACAAAACGCTGGAGTAACTCAGCGGGTTAGACAGCATCTCTGGAGAAAATGAATAGGTGACATTTCAAGTTGAGACTGAAATCTGAAGAAGGGTCTTGACCCGATAAATCACCCATTCCTTTTTTCCAGAGATGCTGTCTGACCGGCTGAGTGACCAACTTTTTGTGTCTATATTCATAAACAATTATTGTTCATCCAGATATCTAACATCAGCTCTTTGGCACTTAAGGACTTAAAGAAGAGTGTTGTTGTATATGGAAACATGTTTTTTAGGTTGAGTAAGTGATACTCTTTCAATCTGAGGAATAACCGATTCTACTGAGATATTACAGCGAGTAAGAAGATGTAGATCATATCAAAATTATTGAAGAAAATTCTAAATTATTATTCTGGTCATAAAGTTTGCAGGTCAATTGAATTGAATAGGTGCAGGAGTAGGCCATCCGGCCCTTCAAGCCAGCACCGCCATTCACTGTGATCATGGCTGATCATCCACAATCTGTACCCCGTTCCTGCCTTCTCCCCAAATCACTTGACTCCGCTATCTTTAAGAGCTCTATCTAACTCTCTCTTGAAAGCATCCATAGAATTGGCCTCTTCTGAGGCAGAGAATTCCACAGATTCACAACTCTCTGGGCGAGTTCCCTTCCAAATGTAGTCTGATCCACTGGGCTCCTCCACCATTTGCTCAATTGCCTTCTATCTTTCAGGACTCCCTCAACATCACAATCTGGTTTGGGAAATGCTCTGCCCAGGACAAGAAGACTCTGCAGAGAGTACTGCGTTCGGCTGAACGCACTATTGGAACTACACTCGCCCCCCTGCAGGACCTATACACCAGGAGGTGCAGATCCAGAGCCAGCAACATAATGAAGGACCCCTACCACCCCAGCAATGGACTGTTCCAGCTGCTATGGTCAGGCAAATGCCTCCGCTGTCATGCTGAGAAAACAGAGAGGCTGAGACAGAGTTTCTTCCCACAGGCCATTAAGACTGTAAACTCTTATCTCACCAGGGACAAATTTACTGTACCAATTTACTGTTGTGTGGTGTCTTTTTAAAATTGCTGGGTTTGTTTCTAATATGTAAATACTGATTCTGTTCTATTCTGTTCTGTAGTTTATTTGCACAATCCGTGGGCATTGCCACTATCATTTCACGGCACATCTTGTATGTGTATGTGACAAATAAACTTGACTTGACTTGATATTTTTGTTTCATAAAAGTGCAGCAAAAATAATTAGTACAGCAATCAAGTCTACAAATTGCACATAGAACAGTAGTGAACAAGAGCAGGCCCTTCAGCCCACAAAGTTCATACCTAACATGGTGCCAGGTAAACCAATCGTTTCTGTTGCACGTGTTCAGTGTCAATGGAAAACCACTGATCAGTATGGACTCAATGTGTTAATGCCTTACTTCAGTGTGTATGACCTCATTTTGTTTCACATTAAATTGTTAAATATGATGCACATTTTAAGCAGGACTATTCAAAATATTAATAAGGATGTGGTTTATTTTCTTATGCATTCATTGCACATGAAGATCGACAACAATCTCAGAATTCACTGTCCATCCTTAATTACCACCAAGGGCCAACCACATTGGGGTAGGAAGAGTAACAGTGGCCAAATCTACTAAGGACAGCAGATTTCCTTCCCTCAAGGACGCTAGTAAGTGAAGCAGAGGGGTTGTTAATAACAATATAACAGTTGCATCACTATCATTACCAAGACTAAATTTATTCTCAATTTATTTAATTGTTTGAATCTAAGTTCCCCAGCTGTCCTGCTGGCACTTGAATGCGTCTCTGAATGAGTCTTGCAGACTTCTGGTAGCAAGTCAACTAACCACTGTGCTATCATAGCTTATATATTTAAATGAATGAAACCAAGAAAGCACAATGAAAAATGTAATATGCTTTCAATCAGGCCCTGCAGAGTAGTTACAAGCCAAAAGGACAGCACATTTTAAATTACCCAGGTCAATAATTCAAAATTAATGAGGAAACCTATCCAACAAGGCTGGAAAATGGATGCATTCACATGCTTCTTTCACAACCTCTTGATGTCCCAAGCTGGTTTACTGCCAATGAGGCACTATTTTAAATTAATGGTATTTGTGCCCCGTATGCTCACATACACTGCAATATAATTATAGAGAAAGTTTGGCTCAACTCGTTCATGCCGACCACGATGTCTATCTGAGCTAATCCCATTTGCCTGCATTTGGGCCATATCCTTCTAATATCTTTCCTATATGTACGATTATATGCGTTTTAAATATTCTAATTATACCCACCTCGATAACTTCCTCTGGTGGCTCATTAAATATACCCACCATGTCCCTTTTAAAATCTTTCTCCTCTCACCCTCCAGTTTTAGTCCCCTACCATGGAAGAAAGGATACACAGTAACCATCCTCACTATCCATGCCCTTCATGATGTTCTTTATATCTCTGTACGGTTACCCCTCAATCCCCATTGCTCCAGAAGAAAGAGTCCAAGATCTTCCAGCCTCTCGTTATACCTCAAACCCTCAAGTCTCAGTAAGATTGCTCATGAATCTTTTCCATACTCTTTCCAGCTTAAAGACATCTCCCCTATAGCTGGGGAACCACAACTGCACACAATACTCCAAGTATGGTCTTGTCAATGACTTCTGCAGATGCAATATCATGGCCCAACTCCTGTGTTCAATGCCTTGAATGACAAAGGCAAGGAATGCAAAATGCCTTCTTCACCACCCTGTCTATTTGTGTCACCACTTTCAGGCAACTGTGTACCTACCTGCTCCCTTGATCCTTCTATTATACAACACATATCAGGCCCCTACCATTAATTGTGCAAGTCGTACCCTGGTTTATCTTAGCAAAGTGCAACACATTGCACTTGTCCAGCAAAAATAATCAAATTTTAAGTGCTGAAAGAAAACAGGCAGTGTTGGAATTTCAAAGCTCACTTGTTTCTAGTGACACTGGTTTAGGGAGGAGTGCTGATCAGAGCAGCAGGAATGTCTCTTGCTCTTCTTCCATTGACACACCATGTATTAGATCATAAGGGGAATAGGTAGGTTGAATGCACACGGTCTTTTTACCCAGGGTACGGGAGTCAAGAACCAGAGGACAATGGTTTAAGTTGAGAGGGGAAAGATTTAATAGGAAGCTGAGGGGCAACCTTTTCACACACAGAATGGTGGGTGCATGGAATGAGCTGCCAGAAGAGGTAGCTGTGGTATGTACCATAACAACATTTAAAAGCCATTTGGACAGGTAAATGGATAGGAAAGCTTTAGAGGGATCTGGGCCAAACGCGGGCAGGTGAGACGAATATTCGTGCAGAATCTTGGTCGGCATGGGCAAGTTGGGCCAAAGGGCCTGTTTCCATGCTGCATGACTCCAACATCACAGGAGTTATAAAATCCACCAAGGGAACCAGAACTGAACATCTTATCCAGAAGCTAACACATTCTTAGCACTGCATGAATGTGTCAGTTTAGACAATTGAGCTCATGTCTCTGGAATGGGACTTGAACCCACAACCCACTCAGAGATACGAGGGCTTCCATTTCACCCTTGACTGGCATTTCCAAAAATGATGTTAAACATCATCTGGTACTTATTGAAGCGGCATTATTTCTCAAGTTTCAAAATGCAGCAAACCTCAATGAAACCAATTTTAGTCAATTAAAGCCATCAGAATTACAACAGAGGGTTACAAAATGCATAACTTTCATTGTTCTCATGAGATTAAGCCTCTCCTCCTGTGTGATTTTGCACATTTGTGGGCTTGGACATAATTCTGATCCCTATGTCTCCTCTGCATTTTACATGATGAAACTAGATCACCCAATATTTATATTTCCTTCTGTTAATTGCCATACCATTCCAAATTATGGTAGTTTTCATTATTCCACTTATTAGTCGCAAGTATGCAGTCAATCTCAAAGACATTTCTGAACCATTTTTTATTAAATCTGCAACATTTTTCTGCCCCCCACCCCCCGATCCCTCTTTTACTTTCTTTATTCTCAGGTCACCAATTTAGTTGAAATCTTTTACAAGGGTTTCAAATTGGATTGAAAATCAAAAGAACACTGCGAATGCCCGAAATCTGCAGATACAGAATCCTATTTCCAGCATTTTCCATTTATATTTTGAGTATGATGAATCTTGTTCAGTGATTCCATAAGTTGGAATGAAATCTCTTGAGCCCATCAATCACAAAGACGTATTTTAGCTTTCAGGAAAGGTTTAAACGGGCAATATCTGATTGGGTGCCTATTACGTACTTCATTCAATTTTCCTTTCCAGTTACTGCAAATGAAACAACTTGCGATGGCTGTAACGAGGAACTATTGTGCAATTTTGTTATTTCAATTGCTTTGTTCTAATGCAGACACATACAGTGCCCTGGGAATTCACAAATTCACTTTTCTACTTAATATCCTATTTCCAAGCATGCTGGATTTGGGGTGTATTAAAAAAAACATCCTTAGCCTCTAATGGACTGGAGCTTGTCATTTTTTTGGTCTGATAATGTTCCCCTAAAGAGCCTCGAGACAATTTACTGCATCCAAAAGGCACTACATACAGTTGTAAAAGGTACATAAAAAGACCATTATCACAGGCAAGTAATAATTGATCAGATTTCTGCAGTGGAAAGAAAGAAAGCAAAACTGCAGAGAAGTATTTGCTGTTTATTGCTCGTGTAGGGCACAGAACATTGTCTGCCATGTTTTATTTTAAAGTGCTGCTTCTGTGCTGTATTTTGTGAGAGTCTTGTACAATTGGCAATCATTTTGGATGCAGTTTTGGTCCCCAAATTTGAGGAAGGACACTCTTGCTATTGAGGGAGTGCAGTGTAGGTTTACAAGGTTAATTCCCAGGATGGCAGGAATGTCATATGCTGAGAGAATGGAGCAGCTGGGCTTGTACACTCTGGAGTTTAGAAGGATGAGAGGGGATCTCATTGAAACATATAAGATTGTTAAGGGCTTGGACACACTAGAGGCAGGAAACATGTTCCCGATGTTGAGGGCGTCCAGAACCAAGGGCCACAGTTTAAGAATAAGGAGTATGCCATTTAGAACGGAGACGAGGAAACACTTTTTCTCACAGAGAGTGGTGAGTCTGTGGAATTCTCTGCCTCAGAGGCAGGTTCTCTGGATGCTTTCAAGAGAGAGCTAGATAGGGCTCTTAAAAATAGCGGAGTTAGAGGATATGGGGAGGAGGCAGGAATGGGGTACTGCTTGGGGATGATCAGCCATGATCACATTGAATGGCGGTGCTGGCTCGAAGGGCCAAATGGCCTACTCCTGCACCTATTGTCTATTTTGCCCATCACCTTACCACCCCTGCCAATTCTCACCCCTTAAGCATTAAAGCAGTGATTGTTCATTAATGTTGGCTGCCCTGCATTTCTTTACCATTTATCCTCTCCAATAAATTGAGTCAACCAACACATCCGTTAACAGCCAAACATGATTAAGTTTGGTTATTAAAGTAACTCAATCGTTGTATACATTATTTAAACCAGATTCTAATTATTCAAATTATTAATTGAATTCAGCATAGACAATGTGGACCAAAGGGTCTGTTCCTGTGCTGCACTGTTCTTTGTTCTATGTTCTATTCATTGAAATGTCCACATGTGAAAAATATAACACTGACAACAGGATAGGGATTCATGACAAGAGAGTCAAGACTGTTTCACTGTCATATGCACCTGGAAAGGAACAATGATAGCACAGAGCAGGCACAATTTGATTTCAATAAAGTGTAATATAAATTAAAACATGTTCTTGATAAAATTAATCCATTTTGCACAAAAATAATTTTAGCCCAACAACCAGAAATCCTTTCCCTCAGCGACAATTGGAGGAATGATACTGAAGTATCACTTCCTAACATGAGCATGACAGAATGTCATATTTAAAGTTGACTGACAAGGCATCGTCATTCAGAATTGCTCAAGTCTAGGACAGCACTTAACCCTGTGCGGATTTCAACCATTTGACTTATGCAGTGCTGGCCAGTACAAATACATTGGGCCCTGTGTACCTCCTCCTGCAATAAAAAAAAACACAGAAAATGCTGACGTAACTAATTTCAATGCAAATGCAAATCAGCCTGGTTCTGCAGCATTTGTTCTGCCTGTTACCGCCTAGGCAGTGAAGATGAAAATTACCTCCACACTCTTTCAATGTTATTAGCAAGAATTCAAAGAATCAGCCATGATTCAGTGCCTCTGGGTCAGAGAGGGGTGGGGCATAAATCCTACTTCAACAGACAATCTAGGTTGCTACTCGCACGCACGGGGTACTGAGGGAATGTTACATGATAGAGGTGTTGCCCTTTGATCATGGTTCTGTCTACCCAGTAAGATGGCTACACATGCTCTCACAGTTCTGCTTGAAGGCTGCCAGGGGAGTTTTCTTGATGTACTGATCAAAATTAATTCCACAGTTTTGAATCTGGTTGTCATGTTATTTACCTTGTTACTGTTTGTGGGAATATGTTGTTAATTGGCTCCTGTTTTTTGGCTAAAGCAAAAGTAAGTCACTTTTATTTCATGCCATTTGGGACATCTCACCGCTCACCACTCCCTCTCCTTCTCTCTCCCATCAGGCAAGAAGTACAAAAGTGTGAAAACGCATACCTCCAGATTCAGGGACAGTTTCTTCCTGGCTGTCACGAGGAAACCGATTTATCCTATCAATAACTTGAGAGCAGTCCTGAGCTACTATCTACCTCACTGGACTATCTTTAATCGAACTTTCCCATGCACTAAATGTTATCCACTTTATTATGTACCGGTACACTGTGGATAACTTGAGTGTAATCACGAATAGTCTTCCCACTGACTGTTAGCACGCAACAAAAGCTTTTCACTGTACTTCAGTACATGTGACAATAAACTAAACTAATCTTTAGAATGTGAACGGTGCCATTTAAAATCACATTGTGTTTCTTTATGCAAAGGCTTTTTAAATGTAAGCAAAGCCAATGGTTGTGCATGTTGAACAGTTCCACCACATCGCACAAATTTTGAGAAACGTTGCAACACTTGACATTAGTTTCACAAAAGCAGGAGCTTGCCTATCACCTCTATATTACTAAAACTCTCATCGTGTTCATTTGTCTGGTTGTTTGCCCGGTTTGTATTTACACAAAAACGGAACACGACAGCGCTACAATTTTTGGCCCACCTTGATCGTGTGATGTGAAGTTTCGTTCAGATTGATGGTATATTTTACAACTAATTGATGTATAAATCTTTAAAAAATAATAAAACAGTGCCCCCACTTGCCGTCTTTACTTGACAGGCATCACAAAGGACACCCCCACGTGTCCTCAGTGTGGCCTTTGCACAATTTCAGATCGCCATCGTTTTTTTCCCGTCACAAAGGCAACCCAACGGCTCCATGGGTAAGTTTCCTTCTATTTTAATTTCTGCCCCTCCAGGCCCTGGGCTGGGGTTGATGTTGATGTTGATGTTTGGGAAAGTAAATTAAAGTCAGCCTCGTTTTGATAAGGTAAATCATGATCGACTGATTTAATTGAGTTTAATAAGGGTTGGATTGTTGAGATTTTGTAAATTAACTTTCAAAAGGGGAATGGCAAAATCAGCTTATTAGGTCATTTAAAGCCTTTATGGAAAGGAAAAGCCAATAACAGTTTAGACATCATGTTAGCTTACAGAGAAAAAAATAGTAGTAAATCAATGCTTCTCATTTGGAGGGAATTAGAATTTAGGCATTATTTAGAGCTATTATTATGATCAGCCATGAGCATATTGAATGGCGGTGCAGGCTCGAAGGGCCGAATGGCCTGCTCCTGCACCTAATTTCTATGTTTCTGTTTCTATTCATTTTAATTATCTTGAGAGAGTGTCAGGGCATAATTTCAAAGTTTGTGGATGATCAAAACATGCAAATGTGGTAAATAATGATGGAGGATTATGATTGAATACAGCCCAATGGACTGGTGAAATGGGCAGACACTTGACATAAAGATGGAGAAGTGATACATTTTTAATATGAAGAGTGGGGAGACAATGTGAACTAAATGAATTGAGCAAAGAACAGGAAATATACTTTACTGTAAGCTGAAATCATTGGTACAATTCTAGGAGGGGAAAGCAGCAGAGACACCCAAGGAAGCAAGTGTACAAATCTTTGGAAGTAACTGGAGAAATGGCTGTTCAAAAACATTCCGGCTTTTCTCATTTTGTTAATAAGGAGATAGAACACAAAAGGAGGGAAGCTGGAGTACAGTTTTCAGTTCTGCGCACAATCATAAAGGAAGGATGGCAAGGGTAATTTTTTTACCAAGGAGGGACTTAAAAAGTGGAAAGCTTGGAGAACCTGTCAATGTTGAGAAGTTAAGGGGATACGTGATAAAGCTGTTCAAAATCACAAATGTTTTAGATGGCATCAATAAATAATGAAATGTTTCCAGTACATTGTAGAAAGGTTGGTAATCAGAAGCACACAACTATTCTAGTAACACACACTAAATTCCACATGAGCAGTTCTATTTGGATCAGTAATTAGCAATTAATCATGATGTTTATAGAATGCACATTTCCAATAATCTTTACCTTCATGAAATAACCAGCAATTAGTTTAATGAAGGCTGGATGGTCCATGTAATCTGGCATGTGGGAACAACTGTTGGTTATTAACTGAGTTTCTTGTTAAAAGTTACAAGGATCACAATTGTAGTTTGCCAGCTGATGAGTTAGCCAGTTCCTAACTCCATGCTCACTGATGAGGTTAGAATCAAAGCATGCGATGAGGAGTTGAATTTCTCTGCCGTTGTGTTGGTAATTTAGCTTTTTCCACTCACTTCCACCATTCAGCCCAGTATTCCAAAGTGGGAATCTCTTAACCAGAGATTCAGGCCAACTTGTTCCCAACCAGGCGAAAGGTATGGACAACATGCCTAAGAAACCCTGGATCCCAAAGGATAGAGGGCTGAATAAAGAAAAAACTGAAATGAAAGGAGGCTCTTCAGGAGTAGAGGTGTGGGCAAGTTTGGCCGAGTGGCCCATTTCCACACTGTAATGTCCCTGTCCCACTTTGGAAACCTGAACAGAAACCTCTGGAGACTTTGCGCCCCACACAAGGTTTCCGTGCGGTTCCTGGAGGTTTTTGTCCTCCGGCAACCACCTTCAGCTAGCATCGCAACCGGCTTTGACTAAAGAATTATCGATTTTTAAAACGGAAACCACTTTCAACCATTAGGGAGACTGACAAAAACCTCCGGGAACCAAACGAAACCTTGGGTGGGGCGCAAAGTCTCCAGAGGTTTCCATTCAGGTTTCCTAAGTGGGACAGGGGCATTAGACTATATGACTCAGGAAGGGACGGGAAGGGTTCTTAAAAAGTTTTGAAGGCAAAGAGGAGACAAATAATATCACTGATAAACAAAACTAAGGAAAACACCAAAACACAGGATTATTAAGAGCTGGAATGCAACTAAGAAAAGAGCAGGACACATTCTGGACCAAGATGGCAATCTGTGCATAGAGTGAAAGTGTGCAGGTGAGGTTTTAAATGAATGCTTATCTGTATTCATCAGGAGGACATTGTAGGTGGAGAATTAAGGGAAGGCTGTGGTGAAATTCTAGAACACGTTATCGTTAAAAATGAGGCATTAAATGTCTTAGCAGGTTTCACACCAGATAAATACCCCCCTGCTGACGAGTTGTATCCAAGCTGCTATGGAAGGTAAGGAAGGAGATTGTTGGGGCCCCTAACAGAACTATTAAAACAAAAAATCAAGTTATGTACAAACTAACTGGAGGACAGCAACTGTGGTACCCTTCATCCAGACAGATGGCAGAGACAAGCCAAGTAGTCGCGGGTCAGCTAATCCAAAGTCAGTGGTAGGGAATTACTGGAGAAACATTCAGAGGGACAGGAATAATCTGCACTCAAAGATGGTCAAAAATTGGCTCGGTAACAAGATACTGAGGGCAGTGGTGAATGTTTGTTTTTGTGATTGGAAGCCTATGATGAGTTGTGTGTCTTTGGGATCGCCCTTATTTGTTTATATGTATCATCAATTTGGATGTGAATGCATGAGGAATGAATACATTTTTCAGATAAGATCAAAGTCTGGTAGTTAAATAGGGAGCAAGATAATCTGTCCACAACTTCACATAGATCAGTTGGCAAAATGGCCAGAGCAATGGCAGATGGAATGAATCCTGGTAAGTGTGAAGTTATCTACTCGGAAAGACTAATAATACTAAGACAAAGGGCCTTAGAGCAAACCAAGCATGAGATGGCCCTTGGTGCTTAATTCATAGGATCAGTGACGATGTCAGCAATAGTTGATATGGTGCTGCGGAAGGCATACAGGATATTTATCTCATTTGCAAGGGCATGGAATGTCCGAGCTGGGAGGGTATGGTACAACTTTATAAGATATTGGTTTTATGAAGTTATACCATCACCTCCCAGATGGAGTGTGTATGTAATTCTGGTTGTCAGATTTGAGGGTGAGATTGCACTGAAAATGGTGCAGAGGAGATTCACCAGGATATTGTTTGGGTGGGGAACGTTATTTATGCCTATGTATATGTGGACAGGATAGGCTGGGTTTGTTTCTCGGTACAGAGGGATACGATATGATGAGTGGGGACCTAACAGAATTATGGCTGTACATTTGAAGGGTATATAATATGAAGGGTAAATAACACAAGGCCTTTTTCCTAGGTACCTAAAAGAAAAGGGTATGCGCTTCATGCAAGGGTAAAAGGTTTAGAGTTTAAAAGGCAACTGGGGAAGAACTATTTCCTCCAGATGGAATCTCCAATGTATTGTCTGAAGTGGTAGTAGAGAAATACTCTTATAGTTTAGTTTGGAGATACAGTGTGAAAACAGGCCCTTCGGCCCACCACGTCTGGGCCGACCAGTGATCCCCGCATATTAACATTACCCTTCACACACTAGGGACAATTTTTACATTTACCAAGCCAGTTAACCTATATACCTGTACGTTTTTGGAGTGTGGTAGGAAACCGAAGATCTCAGAGAAAACCCACGCGGTCACGGGGAGAACGTACTAACTCCGTTTCGACAACACTCGTAGTCAGGATCAGACCTGGGTCTGTGGCACTGAAAGGCAGCAACTCTACTGCTGCGCCACTGTGCTGGTTATTAGGAAATATCAAGACATACATTTGAATTGTCAAAATAGGCAGGATGCCACATATTGGTAAACAGAATAAGACTAGATGGATAATTGATAGTTAGCATGAACATGGTGGACCTTTCTTCGTGCTTTGTGAGCTTACTTTTTGATGAATTTCCCCTGGTGTTGGCATTGCAGATGCTAATGATGCTGGAATTAAAAGCAGAAATGTTGTTCAGTCCAAATTGAGTTTCCATAATCATTTGCACTAGTTTTAAAGGGCATTGTAATTCAAGAAGCTTCAAGAACAAAACTAGTAACACCCCCAGGGCAGGTTAATCACAGACTGGAACTTCCATGAATTGTACTGGTGGTAACCTCTCAGCGAACACCAAGAATTAGATTCCAAC
Source organism: Okamejei kenojei (assembly GCA_035221665.1). NCBI lineage: Eukaryota > Metazoa > Chordata > Chondrichthyes > Rajiformes > Rajidae > Okamejei > Okamejei kenojei. The sequence goes on along the minus strand of JAVHYY010000932.1, from coordinate 44,870 downwards.
TTTTTAGTAACTCAGTGGGACAGGCAGCATCTCTGGAGAAAAGGAAAGGGTGACATTTCGGCTCGAGACACTTCAGCTAATGTAGTGAAGCTAAATTGTGTGATCTTAAGATTTTTCTACTCATTTACTTTTGCTGCTCATATTTTATCACTGCCATTCTTAGATATACAAAATCATATTCATAAATCAACATTTAAAAATGCTTTAAAAAGTCTCTGACTGCATTGGTTCACGGCAGATTTTGTATTTGGCAATTTGCAAATTAGTTTGAGCAGAATTTCGGGGGTTATCAGAACAGTGCGTTCTGAAAACAGAAAATATTATCAGAACAGCTTCAATTTGCACCAATATTACTAATTGAACCACAAGTAAAAATTCAAACCTAACATTTTAATTTACTCTTACAACCACATCATGCTGCCTTTGCCATCATCCATGATGTAATGAGCATTAAAAATGTAAACCAATAAAAGGCAAAAAAAAAAAACCCTTCAAAGCAGAAAAACGTCTTGGTACCTTATTGCAAGAGTATTTGTTGAACTGAGCATTTGAAATTCCAAGTTAAAGGAAGTTGTTGGACGTACTGCAATTTATCAATGCTACTTCCTCTCAACTGGCAGACTGTTACTTTAGGAATGCAATGTTTAACTGTTATTAAAGAATGAAAATTCCTAGAGGATAATATAACTCAGCTTTACCAATTGTCGTTAAGGGCAAATTTCAAAGGGTTTGATTAGTTTTCTTTAAAATACTTCACATACAGTAATAGTACCGCAGGAATCTCTTAATCCTGTGTAATTGATTCTTGCCATTTCTACGTGACCAAACAACAATGCAAAGCTGGATCAGAGCTGGTGAAGATATCATATAGCACGTTTTTATGGATGTTTATGTCATGGGGGGGTGGCCATTTGACCCATAATGTTATATCTGTTCACAATGCCCCACTTATTGCCGGCATGGTGGTGCCGCGATATATACGTTCGCCCCGCGACCGCGTGGGTTTTCCCCGCGTGCTCCAGCTTCCTCCCACACTACAAAGACATACAGTTTGCAGGTTAATTGGCTTTGTTACAGTTTGTAAATTGTCCAGAGTGTGTGTAGGACACGAGTGTTCCTACTGTATACAAGTGTGAAAACGTAAACCTCCAGATTCAGGGACAGTTTCTTCCCAGCAGTTATCAGGCAACTGAATTATCTACCACAACCATGGAGCAGTCCTGAACTATATACCTCATTGGTGACCCTCAGACTATCCTTGATCGGACTTTGCTGGCTTCACCTTGCACTAAACGTTATTCCCTTAACATGTATCAATACACTGTAAATTGATTGTCATTGTGTATTGTCTTTCTGCTGACTGGATAGCACACATCAAAAGCTTTTCACTGTACCTCTGTACACGTGACAATAAACTCAACTAGAACAAGTGTCCGGGGATCACTGGTCGGCGTGAACGGGGTGGGTTGAAGGCCCCATTTCCCTGCTGTATCGCCAAACCAAGCAAAAACTAAATTTCCCTCCAGCTCATTCTCTTTCATATGCTAATCAATACCCACATCACTGCCCACTAATTCTCCCAACACCCAACAACGCTTGGGTTGAAGTAGAAATGCACTGCAAATGGTCAATTAGCCTCACAGCTGGAAGCCAGTGCACATTGGAAGCCAGTGCACATTGGAGATGCCTACATGCTCATAGGAGAGCGGTAAATTTCACAACGACGGCACCAGCAGTCAGGATTGAATCTGGGACAGTACAACTAAAAAGGCATCAGCACCTCCAGCCAATTGACAAATATTCCTCAACATTTCTTCAGGCCACTTTGATTTCATAAATTAATTGCAAATGTGAAATGTTGCTAACATGTACATATAGGTATTTTGCCACGCTTTAAGTTAAATAACTCTGACAGTGCTATGAAATAATTCCAAAATGTATAATGAAAAATTAAGATCTTTGCTGCACCCCCTCTCCCCCCTCTGGCTTTTGTCTCCCAATAAAATAGTCTGAAGAGTTCCGACCCAAAACATTGCCTATCCATGTTCTCCAGAGATATTGCCTGACCCGCTGAGTTACTCCTGCACTTTGAGCTCTTATCTGAAATTGATTTATTTGTTCTCAACCCAAGAAGTGCAGGAAATTTGTAGTGGACAGCATCTATGCAGAATGATTGATATGACAGAGGCATTTGATTGCATGTATTATGTCGTAATGCAAGGTGTGCTTCTTGAGTTTAGAATATCTAATAGACTTGTGTGCGTTATTAGTATATTGGTAAGATGGTCATGTATCGATGATTATCTGTCATCACCCATTTATATTCACCAGTGGATTGAAACAAGCTGAAAGAAAATAATAATCTTTGCTGGCACTAAACAAGTTTGAACAGCAAGAAACAAATGAAAGGTTAATAGCCGACATTCTTGTACATATTTAACATTAATAAACAAAGATAAATTTCTACTCTGTCCTGTTCTAGCCATGTACTATCTGTTGTTGCTGTAGTATAACATTCAGGATCCCCAGAGTGCTGTGCTCCTGGCTGCTTGGCTTCTGCATTCAGTCGTGGCATCCTCAACCTTTGATGACTGTATGCAGAAAAATGAAGCAGCCAGTCACGCAGCGCTTAGTTTTACTGTCCCAAAGCTACAGGTACCCATGTTCAATCTTGACCTCTGCTGCTATCCGAGTGGAATTTGCACGTTTTTCCTGTTACTGCTTAGATTTCTCCTGGACTGCTGTAAATTATCTCTCAGGTAGATAAAGGGAGTGTCAAAAATGAGTTAGAGTGATAGAGGCAAATGAAATGGGGAATGGAATTGATGGGAATTGTTTGAGAACCAGCACAGATACAATGGAACAAAAGACTGTTTTCTGTGTTGTGAGCGATTCATTCACACCAGTCATGCACTGTGCTCCCATTAAGAAATTCATTGTTCTGTTTGGGACATATGGCAATAAAATACTCTCGATTCTTGACCTACTTTATTAATCTAAAGACTTCTACTTTACATCAAAGCCATTGAATATCCCATTCACAACTGAAAGTTCCTCAAAACACATAAAACTAATTTCACTGCTCCCTTAGCAACATTCTGTACTCGATGCAGCCTACATTAAAGACATTTCAAAAGGGAAAAAAAAACAAAGGTGTACCTTGAGCAAGACATTCAATAATTTGCTTATCAGCGGTACAACATTTCATGTTTGATGGTACCAATATGCTGTGAGTAAATGTTCCTATTCTAAATGGAAATTTGTGATTTTATAAATCACATTATTCATTACATCTAACATATCATTTCTTCCTAATATATTAGATTTCAAATGCGAAGTAAGAACAATCCAAAAATGTAATTCAACCAACATTCTAGGCAAGTTCAAGATGAACACTAATACCAGCAAACTTGGCAACTACCATCTGAATAACTTATAGTAACCATGATAAACAATAAGACAGCACAATCCGCATCTCAGGCTAACTCCGTACTGAAATAAAGAACAAATAATCCCTACTTTCCATTGAGGTTGGCACGGTATTAAATGACATGACGTGTCCTGTGACTTGTTTTCATTACTTTAAATTCTGAGTGATCCTAAACCAATGTGCCGAGTGGGATTCTTTTGCAGAATAAAATTCTTACAAAATAATGTTTGACAAGTCTTTGGGATTAAAGCAACAAGAGTCAATAGCTGCAGGCAAGAATGACTAAATAGGTTTTCTATGGGCTCCTGCAATTGTTACCTAGGAGATCTAGGAACACAATTTGTCCAGAGAATTGGCTCAAAACAGGCGATCTTGGGCTAGAAATGTGCAATGAACATTTTTTTTTAAACTGAAATTAAATGTATGGTGCATCATAGGACAGAGGAGTAGAATTAGGCTGTTCAGCCCATCGATCATGGCTGATCCACCATTCGATCATGGCTGATCTATTTTTCCCTCTCAAACCATTCTCCTTACTTTCTTCCCGTAATACATTTTGATACCCTTAAGGGCCTGTCCCACTTATTTGTCCATGGCATGCAAATTACGTGACCTCGTTGTCGCGTTGAGGCGCACGGACATCGTATGGCCGTGTGGGACCGGTCCCACTGAGAAGCCTGGAGGGGTATGTAGTTGTGCGCGACATCGCGCGGGGCTCCGAAATGTTTGTAGCAAACAAAATCTTTGCGCGCCAACGGCCTGTCGCGTAACTGACGGCCAAAGTGGGACAGGCCCAAGACCCTGGCGCGACGCAATGTCTCACCTCCAACAGCAGCAGAAGCAGGCAAACGACCGCCGAGCTCGGCCTGGGGCTCACGGCCATTGCGGTCCAGATCCGCCCCCGCTTCTATTCCCAGAGCAGGGCCAAGAAAATTGAAGATAGACACAAAATGCTGGAGAAACTCAGCGGGACCGGCAGCATCTCTGGAGAGAAGCAATGGGTTACATTTCGGGTCAAGACTGAAGAAGAGTCTCGACCCGAAACATCACCCATTCCTTCTCTCCAGAGATGCTGCCGGTCCCGCTGAGTTACTCCAACATTTTGTGTCCATCTTCAAATGACGTCACGCGCTCCAGACGGCTGTGCGGGCGCATGAAATCGCGTGCGACCTTCACGGGACTGTCGCACCTCATGCGACTACGAGGTCGCGTAATTAGCGTGCCAAGGAAGTGGGACAGGGGCTTAACTAATCAAGAACCTATCAATCTGCTTTCAAAATACCCAATAAGTTGCCCCCCACCACTATTAATTCCACAGATTCATTACCCTTTGGCAAAAGAAATTGCTCCTCACCTCATTTCTAAAAGTGCATCCCATTAGTAGCTTATTACTAACTCAACCTGCAAATTAACCTTTTGAGAATCCTGCACCAGTACACCCAAGTCCTTTGGTATCTCCAACTTCTGAATCCTTTCCCTATTTAGAACATAGTCCCTGCCTTTTTAATTTAATAGTCCCAGAAAATACTTGACATGAACATTGAATTCTCTAATTTATAATAATTCCTGCATTCCCTGCCCTCTCCTCCCCCACCCTAGTCGTCCTACCAGTTCCACTGTTCTTATCTACGTGTCTCTCTTGCTATCACAATCTTCCCCAGCCAACAATGTGCCATTATAGGCTCCACCCTTCCTGAGGTCATCTGTTGCCAGCACTGATTTGTTCTGGCCTTTCTCGCCTCAAGTTTATTTCCCCCCCCCCCCCCTTCACACTCCACTTTCAGTCTGAAGAAGGATTCAAACCCGAAAAGTCATCCATCGTTTTCTCCACACATGCTGCCTAACCCACTGAGTTTCACCAGTATTTTGTGTCCATCTACAATACTCTGGGTACTGACTCACCAACATCTTGTACATGATGTCTCAACGCTTGCATTCAATGTCTTGCCCAATTGCCATATGACTTCACTGCCATCTTGTCTGCCTGCGTCAACACTGTCAGAGAACTATGTATTTGCACACCAAGATCTTTCAGAGACACACCCTAGGGCCCTGCCACGAACTGTCCAAATCCATGCCTGGTTTAGAGCCAGTCGTAGAGTGATACAGTGTGGAAACAGGCCCTTCGGCCCAACTCGCCCACACCAGCCAACAATGTCCCAGCTACCCTAGTCCCACTTCCTGTGCTTGGTCCATATCCGTCCGAACCTGTCCTATCCATGTACCTGTCCAACTGTTTCTTAAACGATGGGATAGTCCCAGCCTCAACTACCTCCTCTGGCAACTTGTTCAATACACCCACCACCCTTTGTGTGAAAAAGTTACTTCCCTGATTCCTATTAAATCTTTTCCCCTTCACCTTGAACCTATGTCCTCTAGTCCTCGATTCCCCTACTCTGGGCAAAAGACTCTGTGCATCTACCCGATCTATTCCTCTCATGATTTTGTACACTTCTATAAGATCTCCCCTCATCCTCCTGCGCTCCATCGAATAGCGACCCAGCCTACTCAACCTTTCCCTATAACTCACACTCTCTAGTCCTGGCAACATCCTCGTAAATCTTTTCTGAACCCTTTCAAGCTTGACAATATCTTTCCAATAACATGGTGCCCAAAACACAATATTCTAAATTGGGTCTCACCAACACCTTACACAACTGCAACATGACCTTCCAACTTCAATACTCAATATTCTGACTGACGAAGGCCAAAATGCCAAAAGCCATTATGACCACCTTATCTACCTGCTACTAGACCTTCAAGGAACCATGCACCTGTGCTCCTAGATCCCTCTGCTCTACAACATCACCCAGAGGCCTACCATTTACTGTGTAGATCCTGCCCTTGTTCGACGTCCCAAAATGCAATACCTCCCACGTCTCTGTATTAAATTCTATCAACCATTCCTCGGCCAATCTATCCAGAATCGTTCACAACCTAATCAAACTGTGGTCACTGGTCCCAAAAGGTTCCTCCACACACACTTCATTCACTTGCCCTTCCCAATTTCCCAACATGAGATCCAGCGTTGCCCTCTCACGTGTGGAGGTCGCCACATACTGCTTAAGAAAACTCTCCTGAACACTTTTGAGGAATCGCACACCATCTAAACTCTTGATGCTATGATTTTCCCAATCTGTATTGGGAAAGTTAAAATCCCCAACTATAACAACCTTATTTGAACTGCAGCTGTCTGCAATCTCTCAGCACATTTGTCCCGTTGACTATTCAGGTGTCTGTTGTACACCTCCAACAAGGTGCTCATCCTTTTCTTATTCCTCATCTCCACTAGACGAACCATCCGTAATGTCACCTATGAACTCAGTTATGACATCCTCCTTAACCAACAATGCAACCCCCCCTCCTATTTTTCCCTCACCTCTGTCTCTCCTGAAGCTCCTGTACCCCAGAACATTGAGCTCAGAATGCATCACCTAGCACTTGTCAGAGTTAAATTCCATCTGCCATTACTTTACTGACTTCCCAGTTGATCTAGATCCTGTTGTAACCTTTGACAATCTTCTTTGGTATCCCCACACTACCAATATTGGTTTTAGTATAGTTTATTGTTATGTGTACATAGGTACAGTAAAAAGCTTTGTTGCGTACTAACCAGTCAGCGGAAAGACAATACATAATTATAATTGAGCCATTCACAGCGATAAAGGGACACATGATAAAGGGAAAAACGTGCAAAGTTACCAATCATAGCAACTACATCCTCATCCAAATTGTTAATATTTATGACCCGCAAGAGTGGACCAGCCTCAATCTCTAGTCGCAAGCCTTCAACTTGAAAATAACCTTTGTCTACCACCCTCTGGATCCCAACAACAAGCCAGGTTTGTTCATAAGTCATAGGAGCAGAAGTCGGCCATTCGGCCCATCAAGTCTGCTCCTCATCGAGTTTGTATCCAAGAGGCTACCTCAACCTGTATCCCACTGAACCTCACCATCTAGACCAGCCTACCATGTGGGATCTTGTCCACCTGTGAAGCAGATTACTGCTAAAGCTACACTGAGATAGAAATATGAATCATTAATGCTTAAATATATGCTTCCATTGAACTTGCAATTTTTACTTAATTTCACAAAATACATTTAAAATTGACTTTTAACGGTATACAGAATGATGATTTCACATGCTACAATTTGGCAAACTCCCACAAGTGTTCAACAATGATATAAAGAATACATCATAAAAGTTTGGAATTTGAACAAATTAGACTAGCAATGTTATTATTAGTTCGAGGTTAAGATTTATTTTATTGGGCATTGTTAACAGTTCTATTAATATCCCAGTGTTAACTTACAGAATAGAATATAAAGTCTGGTGTCTTCTGCTCATGGGGAAAACTTAACTTCCTTTCTGCCTTAGCCAAGGTTATTCAAAATTTACAACATTTTTAATTGATATTCAAGATGAATGCCAAACAACTCGATCTATCCAGTTGTAATAGTTACTCCTCTTCTAAGGCACCTAATACTTGGTCCTTGCTAAAAGAACTAAATGAAGGTCTTGGTAAGGCAATGGTTTTAGATATGTTACAATTTCTAGCCCCTTAGTTTTCATTTATTTCAGGAATCGTTTTATTGATTTATTGAGTTTGATTTGGACAGAGAGTTGAACTAACACTCAGTATTGCACACTATATTTAAATCCTAAACTTAATTTAATTTTGTTTTATGCTGATGATGTTAATGCAATAATACTCTTAGAGAAGGCAGGAAAACAGGTTTGAAAGGGAAAGGTGTAATAATCTCATACTCTCAGAGAAGGCAGAAGAATGGGGTTGAGAAGAAAAGATAAATCAGCCACGAATGAATGGCAGAGTAAACTCGATGGGCCAAAGTAATAAGGCACCAAAGTCGTGCACACGGCCAGTGACAGAACTGCAGCGCCGCTGAAGGTACGTTTAAAACATACCTACACACAGGGGAGCGGAATAAACCCGGTCTGGGTAAAACTGGGGTAAATAATGTTATAAACACTCAGGGGAGCAAAATACACACAGCCCCACAGCCATCAGGCTATAGAAGTCAACTCAAACAAAACTCTGAACATTCATAGCCCATTATCAGTTTATTTGCACATTATCTGTTTTATTTATTCATGTGTGTATATATTTATACATTGGTATATGGACACACTGATCTGTTCTGTATTCATGCCGTCTATACTCTGTTGTGCTGAAGCAAAGCAAGAATGTCATTGTCCCATCTGGGACACACGACAATAAACCCGGTCTGGGGTAAAACTGAGGTAAATAATGTTATAAACCCACAGGGTGCGGAATAAACCCGGTCTGGGGTAAAACTGAGGTAAATAATGTTATAAACCCACAGGGTGCGGAATAAACCCGGTCTGGGGTAAAACTGAGGTAAATAATGTTATAAACACACAGGGTGCGGAATAAACCCGGTCTGGGGTAAAACTGAGGTAAATAATGTTATAAACCCACAGGGTGCGGAATAAACCCGGTCTGGGGTAAAACTGAGGTAAATAATGTTATAAACCCACAGGGTGCGGAATAAACCCGGTCTGGGGTAAAACTGAGGTAAATAATGTTATAAACCCACAGGGTGCGGAATAAACCCGGTCTGGGGTAAAACTGAGGTAAATAATGTTATAAACCCACAGGGTGCGGAATAAACCCGGTCTGGGGGTAAAACTGAGGTAAATAATGTTATAAACCCACAGGGTGCGGAATAAACCCGGTCTGGGGGTAAAACTGAGGTAAATAATGTTATAAACACACAGGGGAGCAAAATAAACCCGGTCTGGGGGTAAAACTGAGGTAAACTCACCATCTGGAGCACGTCCTGAGATAAAACGTGTTATAAACATCTCCCTCTGGCTCCCCCCCACCCCCTGTAAATAATGAATAAATCACCAAATAAACTACACGTCTGGGGGAATAAACCCGGTAAATCTGGGGTAAAACTGGGGTAAATAATGTTATAAACACACAGGGGAGCGGAATAAACTGGGCTGTGGAGTCGTTCCCAAAATATCCAACCCCGACCCCTCGGTAAAATAATTCTAAATCTGCTGTGATGACATTACACAAGTCGGCATTCCATAAGAACCACATGAATCATCAGCCTGCCTTTTAGACCCATGTCCATAAAGGTTTGAGTCTAACGGTCGTAGCTGTACTGGTGTGGCTTTTTTAAATGTTTATTCATGAAATAAAAAACATAATTCATTATGCTAAAAGAAAATGACAGAAAGGACCATGACAACATGGCTAAATTATAACAAAAAAATCTCATGTGCAATAGAAATTAAAAGTAAATGCCTAGGTAGTGAAGTTTGCTACAACAGTACATGCCTGAAATGTATTAATAACGTCTGAGGAACAGAATTGCTTCTGTCAGAGAGACAGAGAGAGAGAGAGAGAGAGAGAGAGAGGAGGGAGGGAGGGAGGGAGGGAGGGAGGGAGGGAGGGAGGCTGGAGGTGGAAAGGGGGTGAAGTGAGTAGTGGGGGGCAACAGGGAGCAAAGGGAGGGGGAAGATTCAAGGGGGAGTGGGTTTGGTGCTGAGTGGCATGAATGGGGAGGCAGGGAACTGGGGGGGGAGAGAGAGGGGTCAAGTGAGCAAAGGAAGGGGGTAGGGAGACAGGTGGGGGTTGTAGTTGGAGACTCCATTGTGAGAGGTACTGACAGGGGTTTCTGCAGGAACAGACGGGATTCGAGGATGGTGCGCTGCCTTCCTGGTGCCAGGATCCAGGATGTCACGGACAGACTGCAGAAATTCCTCAAGGGCGAAGGTGAACAGCTGGAAGTGGTAGTGTTGCCGGCACAAACGATTTCGGAAAGAAGGGGATGAATATTCTGCAGCGTGACTCTAGAGAGCTCGGAAAAATGGTTATCTCCGCTTTGCTTCCAGTTCCTGGTGCTGGTGAGAGCAGGAGCAGGGAGATAAGGGACCTGAATGTGTGGCTGAGGAACTGGTGCAGGGGCAGGGATAAATCTGTGGAATTCTCTGCCACAGAAGGTAGTTGAGGCCAGTTCAATGGCCATATTTAAGAGGGAGTTAGATGTGGCCCTTGTGGCTAAAGGGATCAGGGGGTATGGAGAGGAGGCAGGTACAGGATACTGAGTTGGATGATCAGCCATGATCATATTGAATGGCGGTGCAGGCTCGAAGGGCCGAATGGCCTACTCCTGCACCTAATTTCTATGTTTCTATGTCATATGAGGACAGATTGAAAAGACTAGGCTTGTATTCACTGGGGTTTAGAATGTCAGAATAGAAGATGGATTGATGCGAGAGGAGTGTGAGCATGCAAGATAAGTTAGAGGAGATATGGCTGCAAAACTGGAATAAAAAGCAGCCTGTTGCTGTGATCTGAGAGCAGTCGGAGAACGGACAGACGGGCGGGTGTCTTCCCAGAGTGTCCCAGCCGTTGTTTGCAAATAAAGGCTTTTCGTCATCTTGAAGAATTCTCCGTGCCTGTGTCATCTTATCCAACTCTGAATCTTGTAACCACGACACGCCACGTTGAAGCCAGCAGGCCGGCGGTCGGAGGCTTTCTTCTGGCCCTGCGATGTTAGAAGTCAGCCCTCAGCGCTCCGGGAAAGGCCGCACCAATCCAAGTTGTTAGGCCGCGGGGGAGGGCGAAATGTGACCGGGAGAAAAGATGCATCTCCGTCCAAGTGAGTGACTGGAAACGGTTTCCCCCTATTCCCCCTTTTAAGGGTCTACAGACATAGTCCACATGTGCTGCCAGTACCTAACATGGCCGCCCTGGGCTTCACTCCCTTTTACTTCAATGGGAGTGCCAGCAGTCAAGATGGCCGCCCCCTGGCCTCACCTCCCATTGACTGCAATGGAAACCTGCCAGTAGCTGAAATGGCGGGGGGAGAAAACTGCCCACAAAACACTCCTTCCATCCTCTCCCTCCCTCCCCCACCTCACTCTCTCCCTCCCCTCATCTCTCCTTCCCCTCCTCTCTCTCGCCCTTTCCCACTCTCTCCTTCCCCCATCTCTCTTTACCCCTCTCCCTCTCTCCCCTCCCCCAGCTCACAAAGAGATAGGAGCAGAATGAGGCCATTCGGCCCATCGAGTCCACTCCGCCATTCAATCACGGCTGATCTATCTCTCCCTCCCAACCCCATTCTCCTGCCTTCTCCCCATAACCCCTGACACCCGCACTAATCAACCAATCTATCTATCTCTGCCTTAAAATCAATATCCACTGACTTGTGGCCTCCACCCCCGTCTGTGGCAACGAATCCCACAGATTCAGATTCAGATTCAGATTCAATGTTATTGTCATTGCACTTTTCAGTGCAACGAGATGGTTTAACCTTGCAGTCATAACACAGAATAAATAGCAAAAACACACACTCAACACAGTTCATCATCCACCACAGTGAGTCCACCTGGCACCTCCTCACTGTGCTGGAAGGCAAAAGTCCCAAAGTCCTTGTCTCTTCCCTCCTTGTTCTCCCTCTGCGCTGAGGCGATCCAGGCCTCCGATGTTGTGACCCCGCCGGGTGATGGTGAACAAGTCCCGCGGCTGAATCCGAGCTCCGTGAACGGGCCGGTTCAAACTCCGTGGCCCGGGGCGGTCGAAGCTGCCGCCCTCCAGACCAGCGGACGAAGCTGTTGTTGCGGGAGCCCCGGAAACACAGGTCACCAACCTGTGGCCCGCGAGGTCCCGACGCTATCGTCCACTGGGCCCGCACCGAGCCTCCGAGACTCCAGTCGGGTCGCCGCCGTCACAGCCCCGGTCGGCCAGCTTCGCGCTGGTAAGTAAGTCCTGGCTCTGCCTCCGGAACCTCGAGGTCGGTCCCAGTTGGAGGCCGCCTGCTCCGCCATTATGCCTCAGCACAGACGGAGACGGAGACCGGGATACGACAGAAAAGGTCGCATCCCCCGAAGGAAGAGACCACACACATGTTTCTCCCACCCCCACACATACACAGCCAAAATGGACTCAAATAAACTGAAACGGGACAAAAAGAAAACAACAAAAAGACAAGACGAGACGGACTGCAGGCGAGCCGCAGCTGCAAGGTTGGTAAGGGATGGCAGTGGTGTCACGTTTAGCACAGGCATTGTGGGGCAAGGGCCTGTTCCTGTGTTGTACTGTTCTATGTTCTATACCTCAGGGTATCAATCTTTAACTTTAACAAAGGGTTTGGTGGGGAAGGGAATGAGATGAGTTAAGACATTTAAACTGATTTAAACTTTAGGGATATAGCACGGAAACAGGCCCTTCGGCCCACTGAGACCACACCGCCCAGCGATCTCCCCGTAGGTTAGCACTACCCTACGCACTGGGGACAATTTACACATTTTCCAAAGCCAATTAACCTAGAAAACCTGCAGGTGTGTGGAGTGTGGGAGGAAACCGGAGCACCCGGAGATAACCCACGCTGTCACAGGGAGAAGGTACAGGCAGCTCCCACGGTCAGGATTGACCCCGGGTCTCTGGCGCTGTAAGGCAGCAACTCCACCGCTGCGCCACCGTGCCGCCCAAATAGTTGCACATCAGATTAAACACGTTAGGGAGAAGAACGTGTCCCACATTGGAGATTCAATTGCAGAGTTCCATTACTTCAGGCAGATATAAATGCTGGACACTTTCCACGTTCAGAAGGCTGATCTGGCGGAATTGGCTAATGGTTGAAGAGTTCTTTTCTTTGGGAATTAAGATCCCACCTGCCCTTCGCCATGCCTGAGGTATGATTCCATTCCCCCATGCCACTTTCATTAACTTCCAAAGGTATTTCAGGGCACCAGGGGTGTCCTTATAGAGCCTGTATGGAATGCCATTGGGCCCTGGGGCTGGTGCTGTTCTTGCCCGTTTGGCTGTGCTCTCCATCTCCTTCCATGTAGGAGGCCTTATGTCCATCTGGTGCTCAGGTGGGTGGATAGGTGGCATGTCATCTGGAATGGTGACTGGCTCATGCCTCAGGTTGTCAGAGTACGTCTTCCTCAGGTGCTCATCCAGTTCCCTTACAGGTACTCTCAGGATCCCGTCTTCGCCTTGACAAAGAGGCTTTTGACAAAAAAGGGTTCAAAGAATAAACCTAGCAATTATAGACCTATCAGTTTGACGTCAGTGGTGGGCAAATTAATGGAAAGGATACTTAGAGATAATATATAAGCATCTGGATAAACATGGTCTGATCAGGAACAGTCAACATGGATTTGTGCCTGGAAGGTCATGTTTGACAAACCTTCTTGAATTTTTTGAAGCGGTAACTAGGGAAATTGATGAGGGTAAAGCAGTGGATGTTGTCTATATGGATTTCAGTAAGGCCTTTGACAAGGTTCCCCATGGAAGGTTAATTAAGAAGGTTCAATCTTTGGGTGTTAATGGCGGAGTAGCAAGATGGATTCAACAGTGGCTGAATGGGAGATGTCAGAGAGTAATGGTGGATGGCTGTTTGTCAGGTTGGAAGCCGGTGACCAGTGGGGTGCCTCAGGGATCTGTGTTGGGTCCACTGTTGTTTGTCATGTACATCAATGATCTGGATGATGGGGTGGAAAATTGGATAAGTAAGTATGCAGATGATACTAAGATAGGTGGTGTTGTGGATAATGAAGTAGATTTTCAAAGTCTACAGAGAGATTTGGGCCATTTGGAAAAGTGGGCTGAAAGATGGCAGATGGAGTTTAATGCTGTTAAGTGTGAAGTGCTACATCTTGGCAGGACAAATCAAAATAGGACGTACATGGTAAATGGTAGGGAATTGAGGAATGCTGTGGAACAAAGGGATCTAGGAATAACTGTGCATAGTTCCCTGAAGGTGGAATCGCATGTAGATAGGGTGGTAAAGAAAGCCTTTGGTGTGCTGGCCTTTATAAATCAGAGCATTGAATATAGGAGTAGGGAAGTAATGTTAAAATTGTACAAGGCATTGGTAAGACCAATTCTGGAGTATGGTGTAGAATTTTGATTTGTATAATTAGTTTGTACTTTTGGGGCTGTTCACAAAATGTTATTCTTCTACTTTTAACTTTGTATATTTCTCATTTATCCTTGTTTGCAAAAGGGGTTGGACAGGCTAGATGCAGGAAGATTGTTCCCGATGTTGGGGAAGTCCAGGACAAGGGGTCACAGTGTAAGGATAAGGGGGAAGTCTTTTAGCACCGAGATGAGAAAAAAAAAATTCACACAGAGAGTGGTGAATCTGTGGAATTCTCTGCCACAGAAGGTAGTTGAGGCCAGTTCGTTGGCCATATTTAAGAGTGAGTTGGATGTGGTCCTTGTGGCTGAAGGGATCAGGGGGTATGGAGAGAAGGCAGGTACAGGATACTGAGTTGGATGATCAGCCATGATCATATTGAATGGCGGTGCAGGCTCGAAGGGCCGAATGGCCTGCTCCTGCACCTAATTTCTATATCGATCAGAATGCTTGCCATCACATGCCAACGTTGCTGGCAAGCACGAGAGTAAACGATGATACTTGGGTTACTGTTGTCTTATTCTGGAAGTGATCCGTTCAATCATTTGCAGGTATTCTGTTCCTTAATCTTAAACTGTGTCCCTTTCATTCTGAAATGTGTGCATCTACATTTAGCTAAATCCGAATGCTTTCAATAATAGAATACAGGTAAAGTTCACAAGATATAGTAGAATTGGGCCATTTGGAGCGGTGAGTGGGAGTAGGGAGAGAGAGAGAGAGAGAGAGAGAGAGAGAGAGAGAGAGAGAGAGAGAGAGAGAGAGAAGAGAGAGAGAGAGAGAGAGGGGGAGGGGAGAAAGAGAGGGAGGGAGAGAGAGAGGAGGGGAGAGAGAGAGAGAGAGAGAGAGAGAGAGAGAGAGAGAGAGAGAGAGAGAGAGAGAGAGAGAGAGAGAGAGAGAGAGAGAGAGAGAGAGAGAGAGAGAGAGAGGAGAGAGAGAGAGAGAGAGAAGGGGGGAGGGGAGAGGGAGGAGGGGAGAGAAAGAGAGAGAGAGAGAGAGAGAGAGGGCAGAGATTGAGAGGAGAGAGAGAGGAGAGGAGGGGAGAGAGAGAGAGGGAGGAGAGTAGAGAGAGAGAGAGAGGGCAGAATGAGAGAGAGGGGGGAGAGAGGGGAGGGGGAGGAGAGACAGGAGAGAGGGGGAGGTGAGAGGGGAGAGAGGGAGAGAGAGAGGGGAAGGGAGGGAGAGTGATATGTAAATGAGACCCATCTATTCCCCACTCCCTATCACCCGCACACTAACCACCCCACACACATACAGGGGCGAGGGTGGGTGAGAGGAGGGTAGGGGGAGATGGGGCGGGGAGAGGGGAGACCGCTGTGTCGTCTCCTGAACGTACAGTTGCAGGGGGGGCTGCAGCTTCACACGCCCACTAACCACCTGCCACACACACAGGGGGGAGAGCGGGAGGGGGTGTGGTGGGAGGGGGATGGGGAGGGGGAGGGGGATGGTTGGGGGGGAAGGTGGGGAGAGGGGAGGGAGGGGAGAGGAGGGGGGAGAGAGATATTCATAAACTTGTTAAGATGAATTGTATCTATTTTATAGACATTTATAAACTTCTAAAGACAATTACATCTATCGGTGGATTAAGATATGATTAAAAAAGACATCAGGCTATAGTGCACCGTTTTGGCTGTATTTGTCAACTTATTGTTGTGTCTCTTGTTCCATGCAAACTTCTGTTATTTTTCGGAGATCCTCAAGAGGGTCGGTCCTTTCTTGTCGTGTCTCTTGTTCACTTCTGCTCCTCACTCCTTGTCAACGTCTCTTTGCGGAGTGCCTTGACCATCCTGCAACTCGTTTGCTCCTGTTTCTGGGCTTGATTTTAAAATATGAGATATTTATTACGATGTAGATATTCATAAACTTCTAATTGACAATTTTATCTATCAATCGAACAACATATGAATAAAAAAGAGATTTGCTATTGTATACCGAGTTAGGTGTTTTCTATCAACTTCTTGTCATGTCGCTTGTTCCATGCTGTCCTTGCTTTATTTCTCGCAAATCCCAAAGATGTTGAGTAAATATCTGGGATCGAGAAAAGATGTGACAGTGACAGCTCGAGACTAAAAGGCAGCATTTGAACTGCATGGTATTAGGGCATCCTGATAAAACAGAAGTACATATGTATCAAGGATGAAAAAAAACCCACTGCACTGGCCCCAAATAGTTTCAAATATTCCATCTTTCAACCATCTTAAGATCCAAAGTTGATAATCACTGATGGTTACAGAATTTTAAATTCCACAGCAACTCCTGAGAAAATGCAGTCAATGCTAACACACAAAATAACTCGACAATAGACCAAAGTGGAAAGTAACACCCATGTCAAACAACAGACAAGTAAAGATAATTTCCCACAAGGCAGAATATATAACCACATAACCTTGATACTCAATGCCATAACCGGCACCAAATCATCAACCATCAATATCTTGGCCATCATCATATACTCAATAATTGACAATAATTGAACTGGAACGGACACATGTGCCGTAGATGTGCAGGCCTGTGCTTGTATATATTACAGCAAATAATCCACCTGCAAGGTTTGTCAAAAAGCATGATAACAGCTCCAACAACTTTCTATCCAAAAAGCAAATGCAACTGGCAAGACTTTACATGTCAATGTGTCCTTGAAGCTTTTTCTGAGGCAGCATTTTAAACTTTTGTGTGCAGAACTGTGATTGGTGCTAAACATCCATTGATGAACTGAGGAGCAATCAAAGTGTCCAAACTCTGGGCGTTTGGTTCCTTCTTGCGTCTCTTGTTGCCTTCAGTTTTGCTAAACCTCCGTTCATGTTCTAAGGGTGGCCAGTAATTGGGATCAATAACGATTGATGCCTCTGGTAAATCTCTAATTCTCTCCATCGCCATCACAAGTGAATCAATGTAAGGGTTGTTTAGTCTTATCATGTTTTCAAGCATTTCAACAATGTCCATTTGAATACCAGCATCTTGGAGAATACTCATTCGCAATTCAATGCTATCTTGCAGGTCCATCAAATAGATTTGTAAAAATTTACTTTGTTGACGTTGGTCAGGCATCAACGAACCAATGAGGTGATAAATCTGGCCTTGAATGATCACCGAAGGATTCCATCCATGTCCACCACTTCCTTGGCACCGAATGACGTGAGTTGAAAGAGGCAATTATATTGTCTAATATTCGTTCTGATCTCATCTGCTTGTGCTGTATCGCCTGTATACAAATTAATGAGTGCATTCGGGAGAGTCTTCAGAGGAGCGATGTTGACCTTGCGGTGTCTCTTCAGCCGTTCTCTCCCGCTGTCGCTCTCCTTCAACTCTGACACGTTCAGTTCATTCCTGCTGCGACATTTGAGTCCTTCTCTCGCAAAGTCTCTCGTGTTTAGACACTCAGTTATTTCCTGCGGTGTCTCTTCAGCCGTTCTCTCCCGCTGTCTCTCTCGTTCATCTCTGAGACGTTGAGTTGTGTCTTGCTGGGCCTCTTGAGGCCTTCCCCCTCGCTGTCTCTCTTGTTGACCTCTGAGAAGTTGAGTTGATTCTTGCTCCGCCTCTTCATCCCTTATCTCCTGGTATCTCTCTTGTTCATATCTGAAAAGTTGAGTGTTTTCTTGCTGTGCCTCTTGTTCCCTTCTTCTCCTTATTGCTTCTCGATTTCTCTTTCTGTCTTCACCCCTTCACCTCCCTCGTCTTGGCATGATTTAAAAATCCTAAACAAAATCTATGTTGTCAATGTAGACAGATCAATTGGTTCAAAATTGAGACTTTCCTGTAGAATTAAACCAATCGCAATAAAACAAATACTTTACAAATCAGCTGTCTGTGAGGACAGATCAATTTATTCCAAATGGGTCTTTCCTGTGGAATGAAATCAACCACAATGAGAATGTTCTTACATCTAAATTCTCAATGAAGATCGGCCAATTTGTTCAAAATGGATATTTTATTGTAGAATAAAATCAAACACAATCAATGTTTTATTTCATCAAAATTGTCGATGAAAATCCAAACGGAGCCTTTCCTGTAGAATGAAATCAAACAATTATTTTTTAATCTTAGTTGTTAATGAAAGAATTTAATAGAAAACGGTGAAAACTGCGGGTAAATTTATCGGAGCAAATAAGAGAGAACTCTTAAACTGTTAAAATGCTGAAAATCGGAATAAAGAGAATTAAACAACAAACGGATTTTTAACGTTTTTTTAAGCGTTTTCTTTTAATTACTTGTCTAATGTAAATGAAAGATAAGCAAAGAAAATCAGAAACTGTAATGAAATGATCACTTGTGTAAATCAGCATCAAATAAGCGCAGGGTTTTTAAACGCAGGCAATCATCTGTTCAAAATGAATTAAATTGAAATTAAAGAAAACATTTGAAAAACACGGCTGTGGAAATCGGCAAAGAAAATAACGGCAAAGTTTAAAAACAGAAAAGCAAAGTGGAGAAATAGAAACCTTTAAAAAACGGGGAAATGTGCGTTAATTTGGCGGCAAATAACGGAGAACTTAATAACAATAATTATTCAAATGTAAATAAATATTCAAAACATCGTCTACTTTACCTTTTGAAAAAAGTGTAAGAAATGAAAAATAAAAAACGGCAGAAATCCAGCGTTTAGATCGATCGTTTAAAATTCAAACTTCGCTGTCTTCTGAAAAGGCACAGTGAGTCACATGTGTGGGTCAGTGTCCCCCTAGTCACATGTGTGGGTCAGTGTCCCCCTAGTCACATGTGTGGGTCAGTGTCCCCCTAGTCACATGTGTGGGTCAGTGTCCCCCTAGTCACATGTGTGGGTCAGTGTCCCCCTAGTCACATGTGTGGGTCAGTGTCCCCCTAGTCACATGTGTGGGTCAGTGTCCCCCTAGTCACATGTGTGGGTCAGTGTCCCCCTAGTCACATGTGTGGGTCAGTGTCCCCCTAGTCACATGTGTGGGTCAGTGTCCCCCTAGTCACATGTGTGGGTCAGTGTCCCCCTAGTCACATGTGTGGGTCAGTGTCCCCCTAGTCACATGTGTGGGTCAGTGTCCCCCTAGTCACATGTGTGGGTCAGTGTCCCCCTAGTCACATGTGTGGGTCAGTGTCCCCCTAGTCACATGTGTGGGTCAGTGTCCCCCTAGTCACATGTGTGGGTCAGTGTCCCCCTAGTCACATGTGTGGGTCAGTGTCCCCCTAGTCACATGTGTGGGTCAGTGTCCCCCTAGTCACATGTGTGGGGCATGTGGGTCAGTGTCCCCTAGTCACATGTGTGGGTCAGTGTCCCCTAGTCACATGTGTGGGGGTGAGGGGCAGGAGATGGGCAACGTTTCGGGCCAAAACCCTTCCTCAGACTGATAGGGGGTGGGGGGAGGCGGGGAGAAGAAAGGAAAAAGGAGGAGGAGGCGCCCGAGGGTTGAGGTAGGAAGGGGAGGAGACAGCAAGAGTTAACACAATGTGAGAATTCAATGTTCATGCCACCAGGATGCAGACTGGCCAAGCGGAATATGAGGTGCTGTTCCTCCAATTTCCGGTGTTGCTCACTCTGGCCGTGGAGGAGGCCCAGGACAGAGAGGTCGGATGTGGAATGGGAGGGGGAATTGAGGTGCTGAGCCACAGGGAGGTCAGGTTGGTTAGTGCAGACCGAGCGGAGGTGTTTTGGCTAAGATCAAGTGTAGTATCTGTTCCTTTTGTGAAAGAGACTATCTGTTCTTATCAGAACAGTTCTGGCGGTTCCTTGGGGACAAGGGCCGTGGATTGCGGAGCGAAATCGTTGAGGAGTCGGTCGGCTGCAGGCTTAGAGGTGGATCCATGCTGGTTGGGAAACCAACCTAACACCTTATTCAGCCACAATGTCAGCAGGAGCAGGAGCAGGAGCAGGAGTGCAGGGTATTCGGAATACCCTGCGAATAAGTGTCAAGGACCTCAGCAAGGGGAACCCCTTCTCACGAGACCTGTTCGTGAAGAAGGTCTTGCTAGAGGCCTGTAAATTTGAGGCCAAGGACATCTACTGCCTCCAGGATTTTCTGGGTAACGGATATTTTGATGTTACCTTCAAGTATCCAACGGGATGGCAGAAGGTGATGGAAGTCTTCCGGGAGAGGGGAAATGAAGCTCCGCTGTCGCTGCTGAAAGTGCAGCCGCTCTTCACCCTCCCCACCCAGAAGGAAAGGTTCATTACGGTGCACATGTTTAACCCACATGTGCCTGTAGTGGATGTCCTCACCTTCCTTGCTCGCTACGTTGAGGGAACAGGAAACTGTGTGGACGTGAAGGACATGCACGGGATTTGGACCAGCAAGCGGCAAGTCAAGGTAAAGCTGAGGGTGGACAAGGATGGAGAAATCGTCCACCCCCCCTCGGTTTTCGCGATTGGAGGAAACCGAGGGTACTTGAGCTATGTAGGGCAACCCAGGCTGTGCAGGAAATGCAACAAGCCTGGGCATGTGATGGCCCAATGCACTGCAGTTGTCTGCAAAAACTGCAAGACGGAGGGCCATGAGACAAAGGACTGTCAGGCCAGCAAGAACTGCAACCTGTGCGGGGAGGCAGGCCACCTTTACAGGGCTTGCCCTAAAAGAGCCTGCACCTACGCACAGGCAACAAGAGGAGCTGCTGCCAGCACCCCAAAGGGGGGCGAGGCACCCCCCACCACTGCCAAGACCCCAGCAGAAAGAGGGAACACGGATGAGGACAGCCCGACCACCTTGAGGCCCCAAGTGCCAGAAGGAGACGCCCAGCATCCTGCCCAGGAGGGAGAGTTGATGGAGGAGGGGGAACAGCAGGAGAAATGGACAATGGTGAAGTTTAAGAAGAGGGGTCAGCCCAAAGAGCCGAGGCCGGAAAAGAGTGGTAAGTCCAAAAGAAAATCACAAAAAAGGTGTCTTTCTCTTACAGAAGGCAGCAACCTCTCCTCCTCGTCGGAGGATGAGGCGACCGGGAAGTCCCAACGAGGGAGGCAGAGGAAGAAAACGGGGGAGGAAAAGAGAGAGGCCACGACGATCACCTCCCAGCCTCAGGAGACCGAGAGCAGAGAAGTGGCCGAGAGGCTCCAGCCCCAAGACATCGGGAGCAGTGCAGTGGTTGAGGGGCTCCAGCCCCTGGAGACAGGAATCATCACAGCGGCCAGTGGGCCCCAGCTCCAGGCGACTGGGAGCAGTGCAACGGCCGATGGGCCCCAGCTCCGGGCGACCGGGAGCATTGCAACGGCCCATGGGCCCCAGCTCCGGGCGACCGGGAGCATTGCAGCGGCCCATGGGCCCCAGCTCCAGGCGACCGGGAGCAGCGCAGAGGCCATTGGGCCCCAGCTACAGAAGACAAAGGAAGCGGCATGCTCAAAGGGGGGTGGAACGAGAAGGCCCCCCGCAACGACACCTTTGGTTACGCCACCTGAAACTCACCTCACCGCTGGATTCCTGAGCCCAGGAAAGCTGAGGCAATTCACCGAAGCGGTGGGAATGAGGGGACATGGAAATGGTCAGTGACTCTAAAGACAATGGAGCTCAAACTGGCATCTTTAAACGTGCGCAGTATAAAGAGCACTGCGCGATGTGTTAATGCCTTACAGTACCTGGCCAAGGTCAAGGCAGATGTGACTTTTCTTCAGGAGTGCGGGCTGCCACACCTCCGCTGCTATCGGAGGTGGTCGCGATGGTGGCCCCACGGACTGTCGGTGTGGTCGGGGGGAAATGACTGTCGTGCTTCCGGCGTGGGGATTTTGCTGCGGGGAGGGAACTTCACCATCACTGAGGTCAAGGAAGTGGTTGGAGGGCGTCTCCTCGTGGTGGATGTTATGTACCGTGGCTCTCCGCTCCGGCTGATAAATGTGTATGCCTCACCCACGCAGAGCGAGCGGCTGGCCGTTCTCCAGCAGCTCCCAGTGCTGCTGGCCACGTCCCGGCAGCTCGTTCTGGCCGGTGACTTCAACTGCATCATTGATGCGGCTGGACGATCCGGCAGTGCCGACAGCAGACTGGACAGCACGTCCAAGTTCCTGATGGAGATGGTAAAAGATGCAAAGCTGCGTGACACCTTCAGCGACCCTGCAGGCAGGTCCCAGCCGCAGTTCACTTGGTCGAGATCGGACGGTTTAGCCCGATCTCGGATAGACTTTGTCTTCACGACGAAGGCCGTCACGGTGAGACACACTGACCTCACGCTAGTGTTCTTCTCCGACCACTGCCTACTTCAGGCTTCCTGTCACCTACGGGAGGACCGGAAGGCAGGCAGAGGGACGTGGAAGTTAAACACAAAACTGTTGACCCCAGAGAATGTCGAGGAGCTAAAGAGGGAGTACGCATGTTGGAGAACGGTGAAGCCCCTCTTTGACTCCCCCACACTCTGGTGGGAAGCAACCAAGGAGAACATTAAGAGGTTCTTCATAATTAAAGGGGTTCAGAGAGCAAGACAGAGCCAGAGGGAATTGTGCCAACTCCAGACAGATTTGCAGCAACTGCTCCTTCTGCAGTCGAGCGGGGTGGATGTGAGGGAGGAACTTAGAGAGTTGAAGGACCGGCAAGCTCAGCTCTTCACCTCTGAATCCTCCAAGATCATCTTCCGATCTAGGGTCCGCCATGTGGAGCAGGATGAGACGTGCTCACGTTTCTTCTTCCATAAGGTTCACAGGGGGAGCTCAGTGATGAACAGCCTTAGGGAGGAGGACGGCACGGTAGCATCCTCACAGACAGACATGCTGAGGATCTGCAAATCCTTTTACACAGATTTGTATGACCAAAAGACCACAGACAGTACCTCCTCCCAGAACTTCCTGTCCTCAATCACGGAGGTCTTGGAGGACAGCAAGCGGGAGAGTCTGGACCAACCACTGACCCTAGAGGAGCTGACTGGCTCCATCCGTTCCTTTGACTCGAATAAAACTCCCGGAAGCGATGGCTTACCGGCTGAGTTGTATTTGGCTCTGTGGGACTGGATGGGCCCGGACCTGCTAGAAGTGTACAACAACATGCTTCTGGCTGGTAGCATGTCAGACTCAATGAGGAAGGGCAACATCACCCTAATCTACAAGCAGAAGGGGGAGATGAAGGACATAAAGAATTGGAGACCCATAACACTCTTGAATGTAGACTACAAGATCCTGTCCAAGGCCATCGCCAACCGGGTCAAGTCTGCTCTGGGACAGGTGATCCACCCGGACCAAACCTGTGCTGTACCTGGCAGGAAAATCTCAGACAGCCTAGCGCTGCTGAGAGATACCATCGCCTACGTGCAGGACAGACGGGTGGATGCCTGCCTAGTCAGCTTGGACCAGGAGAAGGCCTTCGACAGGATTTTGCACACGTACATGAGGGACGTGCTCTCCAAAATGGGTTTTGGGGAGGGAATCAGGAATTGGATCAAACTGCTCTACACCAACATCCGTAGTGCAGTCCAAATCAATGGGTGGGAATCAGACAGTTTCCCTGTAAGGTCTGGAGTTAGGCAGGGTTGCCCTCTCTCTCCTGTCTTTGTTTGTCTGCTGTATTGAACCTTTTGCTGAATCCATCAGGAAGGATGCTGGCATAAGAGGAGTGACATTGCCAGGCAGTGGGGGCATTCAAGTAAAGACCTCCCTGTACATGGACGATGTCGCTGTCTTCTGCTCGGATCCAGGGTCGGTCCGCAGACTGATTAGTATCTGCGACCAGTTTGAGTCGGCCACGGGAGCCAGGGTGAACCGCAGGAAGAGCGAGGCCATGCTCTTTGGCAACAGGCCTGACAGATCTTCCGTCCCCTTCACCATCAAGCCTGACTTCTTGAAGGTGCTGGGGATCTGGTTCGGGGGGGCTGAGGCATGTAACAAAAATTGGCTGGAGCGATTAGCCAGGGTGGGGAGGAAGCTGGAGCTGTGGAGGCAACGCTCCCTCTCCATAACGGGAAAGAATTTGGTCATCAGGTGTGAGGTGCTCTCGGGGCTGCTGTACTTGGCACAAGTGTGGCCTGTCCCTCCCTCATACGCCACAGGGATCACCCGGGCCATCTTCCAGTTCATCTGGGGGTCGAGGATGGACCGGGTGCGACGGGCCACAATGTACAAGTCGGCAGACAACGGGGGTAAAAGCGTGCCCAACGTCGCCCTCATTCTGATGGCCACCTTCGTGTGTGGCTGCATCAGGCGGAGTGTAGAGCCAAGGCACGTGGGCACCAAGTGTCACTACCTGCTGAGGTTCTACCTGTCCCCGGTGTTGAGAAGGATGGGCCTGGCGCAGGTGCCACGCAATGTGCCAGTCAGCTGGACATTGCCGCCCCATCTGTCGTCGGTGGAAGGGTTCTTCCGGACCAACACCTTTGACCACATGTCCATCGGGCAGTGGTCAGCACAGAATGTCCTGCAGGCACTGCAGGGAAAGGACTCTATGGACCCGGTGGCGTGGTTCCCTGAGCAGACTGCCCAGCTTGTCTGGCAAAATGCCTCATCGCCAGAACTCACCAACAAGCACCAAGACCTGGCTTGGCTGGCGGTGAGGGGAGCCCTCCCAGTCAGATCCTTCCTGCATCGTCGGAACCTCACTGCCAGCGCACGCTGCCCTCGGGACGGCTGCTATGGCGAGGAGACGGTTGCCCACCTCTTTACAGAGTGTGGGTTTGCTAAAAGAGTCTGGAGAAAAATGCAAGAGTCCCTGGTACGCTTTATCCCGAACAGCTCCGTCACAGAGGACACTGTGATTTACGGACTGTTCCCAGGGACACATTCAGAGGCTGACATCGAGTGCTGCTGGAGGGTCATCAACTCGGTAAAAAACGCCCTTTGGTCTGCCCGAGCATTGTTCACCACCCAGCAGAGCGAGATGTCTGTCAGGGAATGTTGCCAACTGGCCCGCTGCAGACTGCAGGAGTACGTGCTGAGGGACGCACTGAAGCTCGGTGCAGCCAACGCCAAGGCTCGGTGGGGGAGGGCCACAGTCTAAGGCCCTTCCGCTGCTGGACATGGGGGGTACAGTATGGTGGAGACGCCCCTCAATATAAGGGAAGGTATCCCACGCCACTGTGGCACGAGTGGGGGACTGATTTGTGGAAACTTGGGAAAAAGAAAATGTCTAAACTGTATTGATCTATTGTACAGCCTCCGAAAATGTCGGATGGATTTTCCGCAAGGTATTGTATATATTTATCATTCGATTAAAGTATATTTTGAAATTTAAAAAAAAAAAAAAATTTCTACAAGCAGCGGATGCATTGCTGGTGTCTCTGCCAGGGTACAACAGCAACTCTTTCTCTAACTCTCTCACTCCAGCAAGAAGACTTTGGCAACTTTAAAACAGTGCTTGCTACTGCAGCAGCGACTGCATGCCTTAACCCTCCCAGTCCAACTGGCCATTATTAAGTGCAATAGCCGTGCAGGTGGCCACAACACAGTCTCCTGGGGGAATGTCCCAGCTGACATTATTGCCCACACAGCAGATTATGAATGATGCACATTGGTCCCCACTGAACCAAATATTCTGGTAGACATACTGGCTCTTTCAGACAAGGGAATGCAAAGTTAATGAATGATGTTGTGAGGATTGTTGCGAATTTGTAAAAAAACAGCAACAATCTGCTTCATTTGGTTTCTGTATAAAATGTAAATCAAGACAAAGTAATCTGCGACAATTGCAATTTATTTTAACAGGGATAATAAAGCGGGATGCAGGAGGAGCTGAGAAATGTTATTACATAATTATGCCTGCCTCCAACTGTCATATTACATTTGTTTATTTTCTTTCACACTATATACACTTCCTTGCACATGCTGATAAGGAGGTAAGAGAGTGTGGAAAGGAGCTTACACTGTGAAGCTTTTAATGAAATGACCTGTGTCTAAGAGAGAGAGAGGGAGAGAGAGAGAGAGTCCAAAGTGTGTTTTGGGTTGAGACCGTTCTTCAGCATGTGTTGTATTTATGAACAAAGTATGAACAGTTTTGGTGAATGATTTGTTTAAATGCCTTGGTCAGAAAAGTTAGTGGAGCACTGATCTTGGCTCGCAAAACAACATTCTAGCTGTGTTTGAATACATGTTGTATTTATATGAGGAAATTAAATCCTGTATCTCCAGTGGTAGAAACTCAAGGTTATGTAAAATGGCTGGCTGACAAATTACATTTCCCTCTGATACAGCCTATATATGAATCTTGTCTACAGCACAGCTATCATTGTTTTTCTTAAATTATTGTTAAGAAGTATATGGCTTCTGTTTTATAATTTTCCAAAGTTAGCTTGGTCAATGTTAGCAACACAATAGCACAAGACATAGTGGCTTTGCCTGATAATATCATTTATTAAAATGTAAATGTTTCATTTTTTGTTGTATCAAAGTTTGAAGAGTTTTACATAAATTCCTTGAGGAGTGTATAACTGTGTTTTATTCTTGAGTGAGAATGTTATTGCTTTAACATGTGTAAATATCTGAGATTTAACATATTGCATGAGGTGTAGAAATTTGTGAGTGAATGGCACAGAAAAGAGGGTGCAGAGTGAGTGATTTAAAAACTTTTACGTTTGTCGTACCAGTTCTTGGTGAATGTTGAATTAATCATGTAATTAAGATGAAATAGGATGTCATTGAATGAGCTTGCTCATTTAAGTGATAAATCTTTGTAGAAACTCATGTGTTTTAAAAGGTAGTGTCTCTTTAAGAAGTTGCAGCTGTATGGGCATTGAGCCTGGGACAATGTTATTTTATTTTCCTATGCTCTTTGAAAATGTATTAGTGGAATTGTATATGTGGCAATTAACTGTGTACTCTCTGTCTTCTCAACTTTTATTAAACAGCGGATGTGGCTCAGCAAAGGGACTTTGCTGCGTAACCTGGCATTAGGGTTGGTGACCTTGTCGGTATTTTAAGTTTGATTTCTTCCTATTTCTTCCTATTTCTTCCTATTTCTTACCTTTTGAGTTGAATTCAAGAGAGATCTCAATTGTGCACTGGCCATGTGGTATTCAGATTGCAGTTCCTCGTTTCAACAGAAGTAGTTACCTAGTGTCTCTAAAGAAATTCTTAAAAAAAGATATGGAAATGCAGTACTCCATTAAGTTTCATTTTCTCAAGTCAAGCATTTGATTCCTGCTACTAGAACAGCACTTCAGTTTAGGAGAAAGATGTTAACTCTCTGTAGTCTAATCCATTTTTTCCATCAATCGTTCGGACAAAGGAGTCACACTAAAGCTATTCTGTTAAAGGAACCAAGCTGACAATAAGTGCCATTAAACATAAAATTGTAAATCACAACACTCAACCATTTTGAGATCAATAGAACGGGCTTTTTGGCCCACAATGTCTGTACCAAGCATGTTGCCAAGATAAACTAATCTCATCTGGCTACACAGGTTTGATATTCCCCCATTCCCTGCATATCCAACTGCCTATCTAAAATCCACTGTCTGCCACTATCATAACCTGCCTCCGCTGGAAGGACATTCCAGGCACTCACCACCCTCTGTTTATTGAAAAGATTTGCCCTGCACATCTTTAAACTTTTACCTCATAGTCTTAAAGCTATGCCTTCTAGTATTTGACATTTCCACTCTTTTCCACAAAAAAAATGTACTATTATCTATATCT
The DNA here is from genome assembly GCA_035221665.1 of Okamejei kenojei. Classification (NCBI taxonomy): domain Eukaryota; kingdom Metazoa; phylum Chordata; class Chondrichthyes; order Rajiformes; family Rajidae; genus Okamejei; species Okamejei kenojei. The sequence continues at coordinate 17,019 of JAVHYY010000932.1, read as the reverse complement.
GATATAAATATTGATAAACAGTTTTCCAAAATTGGTTAGTGGTGTCATTTTTGGAGCTCAATCATGCCAAGAGAGACACCCCATCTAAGCTAATCCCAATTGTCTGCCTTGGACCAATACCCCTCTAAACCTTTCATATCCATCTATCTATCCAAATGTCCTATAAATACTGTCGTGTCTACGTCAACTATCTCCCCGGCAGCTCGATCTGTATAACCGCCACCCTCTGAGTGAAAAGGTTGCAATAGACAATAGGTGGAGGAGTAGGCCATTTGGTCCTTTGAGCCAGCACTGCCATTCAATGTGATCATGGCTGATCATCCACAATCAGTACCCCGTTCCTGAAATCTCCCTATATCCACAGACTATCTTTAAGAGCCCTTTCAAGCTCTCTCTTTAAAGTATCCAGAGAACCGGCTTCCACCGCCCGAGGCAGAGAATTCCACAGACTCACAACTCTCTGTGAGAAAAAGTGTTTCCTCGTCTCCGTTCTAAATGCCTAACCCCTTATTCTTAAACAGTGGGGGCTGGTTCTGGACTCCCCCAACATCGGGAACATCTAGCGTGTCCAAACCCTTAATAATGTTATATGTTTCAATAAAATCCCCTCATCCTTCTAAATTCCAGAGTATACAAGCCCAGCCGCTCCATTCTCTCGGCATATGACAGGCCCACCATCCTGGGAATTAACCTTGTGAACCAATGCTGCACTCCCTGAATAGCAAGAATGTCCTTCCTCACATTAGGGAACCAAAACTGCACACAATACTTCAGGTGTGGTCTCACCAGGGCCCTGTACAACAACTGCAGAAGGACCTATTTGCTCCTATACTCAACTCCTCTTGTTATGAAGGTCAACGTGCCATTTGCTTTCTTCACTGCCTGCTGTACCTGCATTCTTGCTTCTCGGGTTCCTATTAAATCGTTCCCCTCCCCTTAAACTGTTACGCTCTGGTTCTTGATTCCCCTACCCATGGTAAAAGACTCTGTGAATTCACCCTATCTAACTCCTCATGATAAGATCACCCATCAGCCTCCTGCGTTCCAAGGAATATCGTCCTAGCCTGCCCAGCTTTTCCCTAAAGCTCAGCCCTTTGAGTCCTGGCAACATCCTCGTAAATCTTCTCTGCACTTTTTTCCAGCATAATGACATCCATACTTAAAACTGAACACACCACTCTAATGTATAGTCTCACCTACATTTTGTACAACGGTAACATAACATCTCAACTTCTATACTCGACACCCTGACTGAAGAAGGCCAATGTACCAAAAAATAATCTCTTGTTTATTATGTGATTTACTGAGTACTTTCTATATATATATATCTGTTGTGCTGCTGCAAGTAAGAATTTCATTGTTCCGTTTTGAGACCTAGAACAAGAAAACACTCTTGACTCTCAACCACCTTATTTACCTATGACGACCCGAGACAAAGATTTGAAGTAATCGTCCAAATCTTCATGCTGTGCACTCAGTTCCTGGAATTGAGACTTGACTGTAACCTTCTGACTCAAGGACACGTGCTACTAACCAAGTTGACAGGCTCTTTAATACATTAATTAGATTTAGTGTTTCTGAACATATACCAAAAAAAGAATGTCACTTCCTTGCTGTGGCTATTTAACATTCAAGAGCAATATCAGATGGGAGTAATTATTATAATTCTCTGTACACCAATGGGTCTATTGAAATAAGGTTTAAATTGATATGAAGAACTTCATGAAATTAAAAATAAACGATGGTTCAGGTTTTTTTCCTGTTGCATGAACTTTAGTTTTAATACTACAGCATACCAACACCTCACCTTCCTCAGGAGATTAAGGGGAGTTTGGCATGCCCCTTAAGACTCCTACTAACTTCTTAAATGCATCATAGAAAGGATACTATCAGGTTGCATCACAACTTGGTTTGGTAACGGCTCTGTCCATTCTGCATGAAATTGCATCATCACATAAACCAACCACCCTCTCCCCCCTCCCCACCCCATCGTCTCCATCTGCACTTCACGCTGCCTCAGGATACCAAAAACATAATCGAGGATCATTTTCACCCTGGTCATTCCCTCTTCTCCCATCGGGCAGAAGCTTGAAAGCATGTACTACCAGATACAGGGCAACATCTCTGATGTTATCAAGCGATTTGACTTCTCCAATAAGCTAAGGTGTACTCCTGATCTTCCAACCGACCTTATTGTGGATTTAGACCTTGTCTCTGACTGTAACGCTACAATGCTCTAACACTATGTTCTGTACTCTGGCATGTTTATCTTTGCACTACCTGTTTGTGATACTTGTGTAAGGCCTGATTGTACTACTCAAGTTTAATATAATTTAACTGGATAACATGCATTGTTACATTTAATTGTACCTTGGATACATGTGACAATAATAAACCAATACTTAAAGCTAAAGTATGTCCGGAAATTATTATTAGCCTCTGATATTTTAATGCATTATTTATGAACATTAGACATTCTTATGGTAACAGTGATTATTGATTTAATTCCAGTTTTAGTAATCTATCGTTTGCCTGCTTCTGCTGCTGTTGTAGGTGAGACGTTGCGTCACGCCAGGGTCTTGGGCCGTTCCACTTTGGGCGTTAGTTCCGCGACAGGCCGTTGGCGCGCAAGGATTTAGTCCGTCGCCTAATCTACATTAATCATATCAGGACCACTGAATGCAACAGACAAGGTTGGAAGAGGTGTGTCACCTGAAAGGACTGTTTAGATCTCTGGGTGGTGGTGAGAGAGGGGGTGCAAGAACAAGTGTTGCATTTCCACCAATTGCAAGAAAAAGTGCCAGGGGTTAGGAATGTATGGGTGGGTAAGGATGAACTGAGCATAGAGTCAGAGGGAGTAGTCCATGTGGAAGGTAGAAAGGCATATGGAGAAGGTGAGGGATTACACTGTAGCTGGCAGAAGTGATAAACCACAGCATAATTTGTTAGGTCTCCAGAACAGGAAATTCCGTTTACAGCCAAGAATGAATACTAATTTGTTACAACAGTTTCTGAAACGACGACGATTCTTCAGGTAATCAATATTAAATTTATTAAGTATATCAAAATGTTTATCAAAATGTTTATCAAATATGAAAGAAAGACATAAATGTAAAAGTTTCGCATCCTCCCCCGAAAATGTTCAATTTCAATCTTTGTGAGCCTCAAAATTGGCCCTCTGACCTTTCACCAATTGCTTTAAGATGACACCTTTCAGAGTTCAGTTTTATTTTTCCCTTTTTGTTTATGGTTAGATGGAGCCATCGGAATCGCAGGTTAACGGAAGCCGAGTCTGCGGTGTTTCTCATTCTAAAAACAAAGATGTCAGTTAGTTTGCTGCTGCGATTTTATGTTCTACAGAACTTAAGACCACAGAAGTGCAGAGTGTAATCTGCTTCTGAGCTGCAACTTATTGAAATGATTTGTGCAGGATAGTTACGCATCTAACCAGAGCTGTGGTACTAGGAGTACATGCTACTACTTTTAATGTAGAGGTCCCCCTCGAGGCTGTGCAGAGACTGACAGTATCACCTGGGACTCAGTGCACCCTTGCCTTGGAGTCAGAGAGAATGCATATCCACACTGGAAATACAAAATCTAATGCAGGTTGACGTTCCTGGAGAAATTCTGTGACACCTGATTACCCTATGCCACTCTATCATCTGCAGGACAAGTTAGAAATGTGTGATGGAACTCCTTCACTCACCTGGAGGGACAAGAACAGTTCTGCTAATGTTCAGGCAGATCAACTCTGCAGCACAGGTGGGATGTTTGATTAGCACTTCATTTTTCACCATACACATTTATTCTGTCCATCCTCAGCACCCTGTGGCTGCTATATGCACTGGATACAACATTTACTGAGACCTCCTCGATAACCATGTCCAAACCCACAACTTCTGCAGCCTGGAAAAATAGGGACACCTGGCACCTGGGTACACCTCCCTCCCCTAGTCCTGACCTATTCTGATCTATAACCTCGCCCTTCTTTACACCAGCAATTAGCAACAAGCTGGAACAGCCTACCAGATTCTGTAATGGGGGCACCTTCACATGATTCAAAACACCGTTTAGCACCATCTTCTCAGGGGAATTAATCCAAAAAAATAAATTAAACAAGGCCAAGGGTATGTAATACACGTGGAGCTAAATACAAAAGGCAGCTCCTGCATTTGACAACATTTGACCTTGTCGAGCTACCTCACGTTACCCAAAAGTTAAATTGAAAATAGTTTAGGTAATCTGAAAGAAAATCAAATGAATTTGGGGGTATACAAGTACAATGGCAATACTTCAAATCATCTGACATTGTTAACACAGTTAAGTGCCAAAGGATACCTGACACTCATGGAATTCCAGACAAATTTAGCACCTTTGAGAAACTGGCATGGAAATGGAGTGTAAACGATCAAGAAATATACCTGTGTCAGGGCAGTATTGTGATTGCAGTGCGTTTTACCTGCTAGTGACCCGTGCATTATGATTTACGAGTCCATCTACACTGTCAATCCATGAGGATCCTCGCAGAACGTAAATCTTCTGAGATTCAGCCTTCACCGGTTGGCCTGCTGGAACGTACTCAGAGCCAGCCCATTCCCATGTATTTCCCAGCATGTCATAGATGCCTAAGCAAAGTGTACAAACACTAGTGTCATAGAAAGTCAGAATCACACAGCACCGAAACAGGCCACGTTACTCCATATTGAACATCATTTTCAAACTCAATTATTTGTATTTCAATCCCACAGCCAGGAAAACATGAATTTCATACGGGTAAAATAATGAACATTTAAAACTATCTAAAAATGAATGCATATATTACAACTTCAATACCTTCCATTTAAATAAAATGTTTATGTTTAAGAAGTGGTAGGGGGAGGTTGTGGGCAATAAAATAACTCCTGAAGATTCAAAGGGATTGAAGATATTGGAATCTTGAGCAGAAATAATAAATTGCAGAAGGGTCTCAGTGGGGCCAGGTAGCATCTGTGGGGAGATATGGAGAAATAGAAGATGATTTGAGTCCTTCGTCTGGATGAGGTAGAACAACACAACAAGTTAGGGAGGTTTTGTAAAATGATGAGCAAAGAGTTGGTGAGACAGAAGCACTTTGTGGACATTTGTGAAAATGTAGGCACAGAGAGTGAATCACACCTTACCATAGTGATTATGTGGTGGAAATGCATTCACAGGGGATACACCATGATAATCATCTTCTGTTGTGTCCTGTTCTGGAAATATTCCCTGTAATAAACATATCGGAAAGAAGATTGAAAGACACAAATGCAAATAATATCCACAATGCACAATGGAAAGTCATTTTTTACCCAATGAACATTAAAATGCAGTCAAAGCAAAGATAAGGCCATCAGGAGGCAAGGGAAGAGAATTCTAGTGCTCTGGCTGAGGCATGGTTCCAGATGACTGGAGAGAAGTAGGGAAATGACAGAGCTATGAGCCAGCATTGGTAGTAAGGAGGTTGGTGGAAAGGAGTCTGAGGGGAAGGCAAAAACAGATACAATTAAATAGGAATGCTTCGAGAAGTTGGCAATTCTCAAGTAGAAACAGCACCTGATGCAGAGGGGAAGGACACAAAGATGGAAGTGGTGGAAGCTCTGGCCAATGTCTTCATGTCTACAGAGACCAACAGGACTGGAAGTATTCAAGGAGATGATAAACCTGATACTTGCAGGCAACAATGTCAGCAGGAAACTGGTTGCCACAAATTTGTTAAAGGCAAATAGTATTTGGGGAATTTAGAACCCAACAATAATGAATTCCTCACCCTGGACCGTCAGATTTCTGGAGCAGAGAATCGAAGAATCACAATGCTCAGAAAGAAGAAGTTCCCCCTGACACATCTAAAGTGGTGATGTTTTCACCCCGGAACTATGTTCATTTGTTTACAGGCTCCATAAGCAAAGGAATCGCTCACTCTACCAAGTCTCTCAGAAACTGGTGTGTACCAATGTGAACTTCTCTCATTCTTATGACAGGCCCATTTGTTCAATTGTTCCTCACGGGATTCCTTCAGCCCAGCATCAATCTTGTAAACCTATTCTGAACTGATTTAATTGCAAACACATCCTCCCTTAGATACATCAGCAAACTATTGGCTGTTCTCTGGCTGTGACCTCACCAACATGCGGAATAACCAGTGGCAAGACTTCCTTACCCATGCAATTCATCCCCCTCGTAATAAAGGCAACATTTCTTCTGCCTTGCTGATTACCCACTGCATTTCTGCACTTCCTTTATGCTTTTCTTGTAAGAGAACATTCAGTTCTCACTGCCCAGTGATATTTAATAATCTCACAACATTTATCTTTTTCTTTCTGTTAAAATGGACAAGCACACATTTCAACTTACCCAAACAGCATCAGCATGCCTCTTGCACTGTGGAATGCTAACACTCTTGACCTCAACACCACCACCATCAAATACACCCCTCACTCCATCCACCAGCCAGTCTGATAATCTGTTGCTGCTGTTGTTTCTGACGGGTTACAGACAGATTGAAGCACATGGCACCAACAAACACATTACCCAGCAGTGGAGTGAGGAAACGCATCGGTGTTCAACCTGTACTGTTAAAATGACTCAAAACACGTTACCTGCCAAAGATTTGTGCGATTGGGCTGAAACGTATTTCCCCATGGATACACTCTAACTGAAAGCAGAGATGAGAGAATTTAGTGTTTAAATTGTAGACCAAGTTGCATGACTTAGATATTCACATTCCCGTATAAAAGTGTTAAACATAATTGCAGACATCAGCAGAGCTGCTATCAAATGCTGGAGGCTCAAATATTCCGTAGCAATTATCCTTCAACAATACAAATGCATCTTGCTCCCAAATGCTGCCTTGTAGTAACAAGTGTAATACTGAAACATTCCCAGGGAACCTCATGGAGCTGCTGACACTGAACAAGGCAACTGCAATCTCATACTCCAGCCTTTAAAAGGGTCCCAAGGAACAAACACCAGAGATGCAATTTGCAAAATAGGCTCCTGTTGATGATATGGCGTTTGGGAAAGGGGACAGTGTGTGTTGGGGGGGGCAGGCAGAGAGCGCGGGGAAAGGGGCGAGTGGGTTGCATGAATCATTGAAGAGGGCAAGCCACATTTCCTGAATAAAGAGGACACTACATACGTCGTGGAACGCAATGCCACATTTAAAGAATAGACGTGGCAGAATCCGAGAAACCCAAGAGAAAATTAAGCATCTATACAAGAGACTAAATGGGAGGAGGTGCATTCAAGGTAAGGCTCTCCCGCTGTGGTCAATGAAACCTTTAATCACATTAAAAACTTTTCACTTGCTGAGAGTCCCTTTTCCTGCAAATATTTTCTCCCAACTAACCTTAACAAATTCCTGTCAGTTCCTTCAAAACTTGCCTTATCCCAATTTAGGACATTGATTTGTGAACCAGTCCTTTCTTCTCCCATAACTATCTTAAAACTAATGTCATTCTTATCATTGGTCCAGAAGTGCTACCCACTGACCCTCACTTGCCCGGTCTCATTTCCTAACATACAGCTCAGTGTTGCCTCCTGCACTGTAGGACCTTCTTCATACTGTTTGCGATTTTCTTTCTGGACATATTTAACAAATTCCACCCCTTGGAAGCCCTTTGCACTATGGTAGTTCCAGTCAATACAATGGAAGTCCAAATTGGCTACTCTTACAATATTGTTCATCCAGCTATCTGTGTTCTCCTTAAATATTTGCACATAATACCTGTAGAATTCCAGTCTTACCAGCAAGGACAAGATTCACCTACATATCTCCTCTGACGTCGCCTATTGCATTAAGTGCTCTTGAATTTTGCTTAAATATTGTGGATAAGGTTTGACGTGGATAAGCTTTTCCCATTGAGGGTAGGGAAGATTCAAACAAGAGGGCATGACATGAGAATTAAGGGACAGAAGTTTAGGGGTAACGTGAGGGGGAACGTCTTTACTCAGAGGGTGGTGGCTGTGTGGAATGAGCTTCCAGCAGAGGTGGTGGAGGCAGGATCGATTTTAACATTTAAAAGTAAAGTGGATAGGTATATGGACGTGAAGGGAATGGAGGGGTATGGTCTGAGTGCAGGTAGATGGGACTAGGGGAAAACAAATGGTCGGCACGGACTGGAAGGGCCGAGAGGGCCTGTCTCCGTGCTGTAATTGTTATATGGTTATATGGTTATATGGTTATCCACGTGGAAATTGCTCGCAGAAAATAAATTAAACTGTAAATGCTGGAACGGTGGGGCACAAAATGTAGTTATGCTAAATGTCTGCCACAGTCCAATGATTGTTCTGAATATCTTTCATCAATCTGCCATGTTGGTTGGGTCAGCTTCTTTCTTCACAAATGCTGCCTGACCTGGTGAGTCCTTCAGCATTGTCCATTTTATTTCAATTATTTATTTGCTTTCTCCTAGTTACACCTCCTCCAAGTTTATTTTCTTATTCTCTAATCTGTTTAGCAATTTTGTTCAAAGCCATATCCACTCTTCATCATCATTTCATTTCCACAGACCTCCATCTCATCATAAGTTTTCCCTTCCTTCTTTTGTCAGCATCTTAAAACCCAGTTCCAATGGAATGTCTTTGATCTGAAACATTAACTCTCTTTTCCTTTCTACAGATGCTGCTGGAACTGCAAAGTAATTTCCAGCAGTTTCTGCTTTTTTTCTGCGATTACAAGATCATGAATCGCCAAGTCTAGTTTCTGGTGAAATTGGGAACATCCAATTGAAAACAAACTCCAAATAATATCAGTGTCATTGTTGTGAGATCTTACCTGCCAAACCTCCCCGAGCAGCAAACTCCCACTCTTCCTCAGTGGGTAACCGTAAACCCTTCCACTGGCAGTAGACTGTAGCATCAGTCCAGCTCACCTGCACCACTGGATTATCCATGTTATCTTTCATTCCAGAGCCTGGGCCCGATGGCTAAAAATAATTGTAATGCAACCTGAATATTCATGAGAATCACGAGTAGTGTATATATTATTAACTTCACAGTAAAATCACAAATTTCACATTAATTAAAAATTTCATTGTGTATTCCCAAACCCGGCTTTGTTTTTGTGCATCCTTGCAGTATTTTTGCTAACAAGATAGCATCCATCCCAGTAGTTGCTACATCCTGTCTGCTCAGTGTGCTCAGCTTGTGTGTTAGGATTACAGCTATGACTATATGCTCCAGATTGGTGAAGTTAACACTTACACCACAAGCCACCACGAAGCCAGAAAAAGCAGCATACCAGAGGACTGGGAGAAATTCAGAGACCAGCAGAGGAGGACAAAGGGCTTAATTAGGAAGGGAAAAATAGATTATGAAAGAAAACTGGCAGGGAACATAAAAACTGACTGCAAAAGTTTTTATAGATATGTGAAGAGAAAGAGGTTAGTTAAAACAAATGTAGGTCCCTTGCAGTCAGAAACAGGTGAGTTGATCATGGGGAACAAGGATATGGCGGACCAATTGAATAACTACTTTGGTTCCGTCTTCACTAAGGAAGACATAAATAATCTGCCGGAAATAGCAGGGGACTGTGGGTCAAAGGAGGAATTGAGTGAAATCCAGGTCAGTCGGGAAGTGGTGTTGGGTAAATTGAATAGATTAAAGGCCGATAAATCCCCAGGGCCAGATAGGCTGCATCCCAGAGTACTTAAGGAAGTAGCTCAGGAAATAGTGGATGCATTAGTGATAATCTTTCAAAACTCTTTAGATTCTGGAGTAGTTCCTGAGGATTGGCGGGTAGCAAATGTAACCCCTCTTTTTAAGAAGGGAGGGAGAGAGAAAACGGGGAATTACAGACCAGTTAGTCTAACATCGGTAGTGGGGAAACTGCTAGAGTCAGTTATTAAAGATGGGATAGCAGCACATTTGGAAAGTGGTGAAATCATTGGACAAAGTCAGCATGGATTTACGAAAGGTAAATCATGTCTGACGAATCTTGTGGAATTTTTCGAGGATGTAACTAGTAGCGTGGATAAGGGAGAACCAGTGGATGTGGTATATCTGGACTTCCAGAAGGCTTTCGACAAGGTCCCACATAAGAGATTAGTATACAAACTTAATGCATACGGTATTAGGGGTTCAGTATTGATGTGGATAGAGAACTGGCTGGCAAACAGGAAGCAAAGAGTAGGAGTAAACGGGTCCTTTTCACAATGGCAGGCAATGACTAGTGGGGTACCGCAGGGCCCAGCTATTTACAATATATATTAATGATCTGGATGAGGGAATTGATGGCAATATCTCCAAGTTTGCGGATGACACTAAGCTGGGGGGCAGTGTTCGCTGTGAGGAGGATGCTAGGAGACTGCAAGGTGACTTGGATAGGCTGGGTGAGTGGGCAAATGTTTGGCAGATGCAGTATAATGTGGATAAATGTGAGGTTATCCACTTTGGTGGCAAAAACAGGAAAGCAGACTATTATTTAAATGGTGGCCGATTAGGAAAAGGGGAGATGCAGCGAGACCTGGGTGTCATGGTACACCAGTCATTGAAAGTAGGCATGCAGGTGCAGCAGGCAGTGAAAAAGGCGAATGGTATGTTAGCTTTCATAGCAAAAGGATTTGAGTACAGGAGCAGGGAGGTTCTACTTCAGTTGTACAGGGTCTTGGTGAGACCACACCTGGAGTATTGCGTGCAGTTTTGGTCTCCAAATCTGAGGAAGGACATTATTGCCATAGAGGGAGTGCAGAGAAGGTTCACCAGACTGATTCCTGGGATGTCAGGACTGTCTTATGAAGAAAGACTGGATAGACTCGGTTTATACTCTCTGGAATTTAGGAGATTGAGAGGGGATCTTATAGAAACTTACAAAATTCTTATGGGGTTGGACAGGCTAGATGCAGGAAGATTGTTCCCGATGTTGGGGAAGTCCAGGACAAGGGGTCACAGCTTAAGGATAAGGGGGAAATCCTTTAAGACCGAGATGAGAAAGACTTTTTTCACACAGAGAGTGGTGAGTCTCTGGAACTCTCTGCCACAGAGGGTAGTTGAGGCCAGTTCATTGGCTATATTTAAGAGTGAGTTGGATGTGGCCCTTGTGGCTAAGGGGATCAGGGGGTATGGAGAGAAGGCAGGTACGGGATACTGAGTTGGATGATCAGCCATGATCATATTGAATGGCGGTGCAGGCTCGAAGGGCTGAATGGCCTACTCCTGCACCTAATTTCTATGTTTCTATGTTTCTATGTTTCCTTGTGTACAAATGAATGGACTGATATCAACCCTACAGTTCATTTTTATTCATTCATCCACTGTGTATCACTGGCAAAGCCATCAGTTATTGTTGTTGGTAAAGGAGTGGTAGGATTTTGATTATTTTATTTTGGAAACACACCCAAAGTTGCTACAGCGTATCCAATAGATGGTACAACGTTTGCTGCTGAATTTGTAGGAGCCAGTCGATCAACCTTTCCACACGGAAGCTGGTGAGTATATGGAATTAGCTACCAGTGAAAATGGTTAAGGCAGATATAATAACAACATTTAAAAGCCAGTTGTTTAAGAAAGAACTGCAAATGCTGGAAAAATCGAAGGTAGACAAAAATGCTGGAGAAACTCAGCGGGTGAGGAAGCATCTATAGAGCGAAGGAATAGTATGCCTTTAAAAGACAGTTGGTCAGATAAATGGATTGGAAGGATTTAGAGAGCTATTGGCAAAAGACGGGCAAATGGGATTTGGTCAATAGTGTTAGACACTGCCTGGTCCATCAGATGTACTGACCTCCCCATCATTGAAATAATCTATAGGAGGCAAGCCTCAAAAAGGCAACCAATATCATCATAGACCCACATCCGCCTGGTCACACTCTCATTTCAATCCTGCCATTAGGAAGAAGGTACAAGAGTCTGAAACAGTGAACATGTTCAGGAATAGCTTCTTCACAACAAGCATTACGTTTTTGAACACTAAACACTTACCTCAACGATTAAACACTTACCTCAACGAGAAATAAAATAATATGAATAGCAGAAGTAGGCTATTCAATAAAATCATGGCTAATCTTTTGCCACGTCTTCATGCAATAACTGGGCATCGTTCAATTTGCTTTATAACTATTTTAAGAATCTAACTGTCAATATAACATCTGGCCATTTCTGCCTGTCATTATTTTGGCTCAATATTTTTCATTTTATTAGCTCCACATCCTTACCGAATAGCAACGTAACATTAAAAAGCTGAATCTAATTTTAACTGCTACTTAACTGCCACATTAAGTCAACTGGCTCACTTTATCACAGACATTTCCTGTTAAGAGTCACATTAATGTGTAGGAAGGAACTGCAGATGCTGGTTTAAACTGAAGATAGACTGGCATAATTCAGTAGGACAGGCAGCATCTCTGGAGAGAAGGAATGGGTGATGTTTTGGGTCGAGACCCTAATGCAGCATTATAACAGGCACTTTTGCCCATCTCCATGCAAACCTTTCCCCATCTATCACTCACATTAGCATTGTGTCCTTCTATGCTTTTCCTATTTAAATCTAAATGTCTCCTAAATGTAGTAACTGCAATTCCCCCATCTCCTCTGGCAGGATATCAATGCAGCTCTCCAAATAGCAATAACTCCGTGCATACTTAACCTTCAGATCTTACCTTAAAACCTAGGGGATCTTGTTTTGATACCCATGCCACTAGAAAAAAAGAGGCAGGGTCTGGGGTGATATCCCGTCCCTTCAAACAAGAATGTCCGAAGAGCTGTTCTTGTTTTGTGCATATTTTTGGAAATTAAAAAAATGCTTCTCAGTTCAACCCAGGCAAATTATTGGTAAATTTCTTCTGCACGCTCTCCTGCACATATGTTCTCTCCATGTCAACTCCACTTTCTCTCCAATCTAACACAAACTTGCTTTCCATCCTTCATAGTTCTGATGAAGTCTCTAACTTGAAACTTCGATTGTTTTTCTCTCTTCCTATGAATTCTGCTGCATGACTCGAGTTTCCAGCATTTTCCATCTACCCTGTCATGGCACTTAATCACCTCTCATTTTTCTAAACTTAGCTAAAGTGTCCCGAATCTCCTCTTTGAGGCAATGCCTTCAACTCTGTGAGCATTTGCTGCACTTTCGCTATTGCGGCGACATCCCTTCCTAGGGCCTCACCCCCGGGACCCCGACCCGCGTTACCAGGGACGACCCCCGACCCCACGTTGCTAGATCCTGACCCCATATGTTCTTGGAAATAAAAAGTGTTTTCCTTGTTTACAAAGTTCAATTTAGAATTATTTGAAATTGCGGATGTTGGTGCAATATACAGCCGACCCACAAATATATATAATTTATTCACAATATTTGATTTCATATATATGTATATATATATTATTTACAATATTAGGATTTCATATATATGAAAGAAAAGGGTTGCTAAACAAATTAGATGAAATCACAAGAAATAAACAGCAACATATACTAAGCCAACATCATTGCTGGAAGATTATCAACATGGTGAAAGATACACTTGTGCCTGCTCAAATCTTGCTGGTCTTCCAGAGCAAGAGGTGTCCATAAGTGAATGCTGCCACAAGGCACGTTCCAAGGAGTGCGTGCTAAGGGACTTACTAAAGCTTGGCAGAGCCAATACAAAGATTACAACCTAAGGCCTTGCTACCACAGGGAACTAAGGCACTGGGACATATTTTAACAGCACCGTCAAGGGTGTATGTTGAAAGAGGTCAAAGGAGTGACATTGGTGCTTTGCACATAAAATTTGACGACTCTAAGGGTGTACAGACTAGGCCATATTATGAATGTGTGCACAACATTACAAATGTTAAGAAAAGCCCTTGTACTGTTTTCTGCTTTTTGTACTGTTTTTTGCTTTTTGTAGACATTTTCTCTATCTCTCCCCCCCTCTCTCTCTCTCTTCTCTCTCCCCTCTCTCTCTCCCTCTCTCTCTCCCCTCTCTCTCCCCACTCTCTCCCCTCTCTCCCCCATCTCTCTCTCCTCTCTCTCCCCTCTCTCTCTCTCCCCTCTCTCCCCATCTCTCCCGCCCCCTCTCCCTCTCCCCTCTCTATCCCCTCTCTCTCCCCACTCTCTCCCTCTCTCTACCCCCCATCTCTCTCTCCTCTCTCTCTCCCCTCTCTCTCCCCCCTCTCTCCCTCTCTCTCTCCCCTCCCTCCCCCCATCTCTCTCTCCCCTCTCTCCGCTCTCCTCTCCCCCTCTCCCTCTCTCTCTCCCCCTCTCTCTCCCCTCCCCCTCTCTCTTCCCACCCCTCTCTCCCTCTATCTCTCCCCTATCTCCCCACTCTCCCTCCCCCCCCTCCCCTATCTCTCCCTTTTCCCCTCTATTGTTTATTGTCTCTCCCCTCTCTCCCCCTCTCTCTCTCTGCCCCAATCTCTCTCTCTCTGCCCCTCTCTCTCTCCTCTCTCTCTCTCTGCCCCCTCTCTCTTTCTCTCTCTGCCCCTCTCTCTCTCTCTGCCCCATCTCTCTCTCTGCCTCCCCCTCTCTCTCTCTCTCTCTCTCTCCCTCTCTCTCTCTCCTCTCTCTCTCTCTGCCCCTCTCTCTCTCTCTCCTCTCTCTCTCTCCCTCTCTCTCTCTCTCCGCCCCTCTCTCTCTCACTCTCTGTCCCTCTCTCTGCCCCCTCTCTCTCTCTCTCTCTCTCTCTGCCCCTCTCTCTCTCTCTCTCTCTCTCTCTCTCTCTCTCTCTCTCTCTCTCCGCCCCCCCCTCTCTCTCTCTCTGCCTCCCCTCTCTCTCTCACTCTCTGTCTCTCTCTGCCCCTCTCTCTCTCTCTCCCTCTCTCTCTCTCTGCCCTCTCTCTCTCTCTCTCTCTCACTCTCTGTCCCTCTCTCTCTCTCTCCGCCCCCCTCTCTCTCTCTCTGGCCCCCTCTCTCTCTCTCTCCTCTCTCGCCCCTCTCTCTCTCTCCCCTCTCTCTCTCCCTCTCTCTCTCTGCCCCTCTCTCTCTCCCTCCTCTCTCTCTCTCTCTCTCTCCGCCCCCCTCTCTCTCTCTCTGCCCCCTCTCTCTCTCTCTCTCTGCCCCCTCTCTCTCTCTCTCTCTGTCCCTCTCTCTCTGCCCTCTCTCTCTCGTCCCTCTCTCTCTCCCTCTCTCTCTCTCTGCTCTCTCTCTCCCTCTCTCTCTCCGCCCTCTCTCTTCTCCCCTTTTCTCTCTCTCCTCTCTCTCTCTCTCTGCCCTCTTGCCCTCTCTCTCTCTCTCCTCTCTCTCTCTCTCTCTCTCTCTCCTCCTCTCTCTCTCTCTCTCTCACTCTCTCCCGCCTCCTCTCTCACCTCTCTCTCTGGCTCCCTCTCTCTCTGCCCCTCTCTCTCTCTCTCTCTCTCTGCCCTCCCTCTCTCTCTCACTCCTGTCCCTCTCTCGCCCCTCTCTCTCCACCCTCTCTCTCTCTGCCCCTCTCTCTCTCTGCCCCTCTCTCTCTCTGTCCCTCTCTCTCTCTCTCTCTCTCTCTCTCTCTCTCTCTCTCTCTCTTCTCTCTCTCTGCCCCCTCACTCTGCCCCCCTCTCCCTCTCTCTCCTCTCTCTCCTCTCCGCCCCTCTCTCTCTCCCTCTACCCTCTCTCTGCTCGGCCCCCCCCCCCCCCTCCTCTCTCCTCTCTCTCTCTCTCTCCCCTCTCTCCACTCTCTGTCCCTCTCCTCTCTCTCTCTCTCTGCCCTCTCTCTCCCCTCTCTCTCTCCCTCTCTCTCTCCTGCCCTCTCTGGGCCCCCTCTCTCTCTCTCTCACGCCCCCCCTCTCTCTCTCCTATCCTCTCTCTCGCCTCTCTGCCCTCCTGCCTCTCATCTCTCTCTTCCCTCTCTCTCTCTCTCCCTCTCTCTCTCTCTGCCACCCCCCGCCCTCTCTCTCACTCCCGCTCATGGGGGGCTCTCTCCCCTCTCTCTCTGTCTCTGCCCTCCTCTCCCTCTCTCTCTCTCTCTCCACGCTCATCCCCCCCCCCCCGCCTCTCTCTGCCACTCCATTTCTCTCGCCCTCTCTTCTCTCGCCCATCTCTCTCTTCCCTCTCTCTCCCTCCCTCTTCTCTCTCCGCCCCTCTCTCTCCTCCCTCTCTCTCACTCTCACCACCTCTCCCCTCCCCACTTTTTTTTTTTTTCCCCTCTCTCTCTTCTCTCTCTCTGGACCCCTCTCTCTCTCCTGCCCCTCTTCTCTCCCTGGCCCCCTCTCCCTCTGCCCCTCTCTCTCTCCTCCCTCTCTTCTCCTCCTTTTCCGCCCTCCCACTCTACTCCCCTCTCTCCTCCTCGCGGCCTCTCTGCCCCTTCCTCCTCTCCCCTCTCCGCCACTCTTCCCCTCTCTCTCTCCCCTCCTTTGCTCCCTCCTCTCTCTCTGCCCCTCTCTCTCCCCTCTCTCTCTCTCCTGCCCCTCTCTCTCTCCCTCTCTCTCTCTCTCGTCTCCCTCTCTCTCTCTCTGCCCCTCCTCTCACTCTCCCTCTCTTGCTCCTTTTTTTTTTTTTTCTTTTTTTTTTTTCGTCCCCTCCCCCTTGTCCTCCTCTCTCTCTTCCTTCCCCTCTTACTTGGTCCCTCTCTCTTACTCTATTTGTCTTTGTCCTCTCTGCTCTCTCTCTCTCTCTCTCTCTGGGTCCGTCTTCTGTCTCCCCCATCTCTCCTCCCAAAGGCCGGCCCTCTTGGCATTTCTCTGCATTCCTCCTCACACAGCTCTCTGTCTGTTCTACTCTCTTCCCTTCATCGCCTTTCTTCTCTCTCGTTCTCTCCACCCCCTCTACTCGCTTTTTCTTTGCTCCTCCTCGGCTCCTTCGGCTTCTGCTTTCTCTCTCTTCCTCTTCTTGCGCGTTTCCCGTTTTTCTCATCTACTCTTTTCTTCCCATCTTCTCTTCCTTCCGTCTGCCTACACTGGCGTTTCAGGTCCTTTCCTCATAGCCTTCTTCTTTTCGTCCCTTGCTACCGCCCACCTTTCTTCGGTTCGCCTCCTTCCTTTTCTCTTCTCTCCCTTTTTTCTCCCTACTTCCTCTTCGCTAACTTTCTCTCCTCTAATCTCTTCCCTCCGCTATGCTCACGCCCTCTGCTGTGGCCAGCCCACCTGATATAGAGGAACCAAATAGTGGGGGGC
>JAVHYY010000931.1:27500-48516 GCA_035221665.1 Okamejei kenojei | reverse complement strand
TAAAACACAAGGGTGGGGTTATGGTTGGTGTGAAAGATGTGGTGGTAAGGTATGTGTGGTAATATAAAAGTGGTGGTACTGATGAGTGACACAACTGTGGTGTACTGATGGAGTACACACTGGTGGTACGGATGGAGTGTCACACGTGGTGTACTGATGAGGACCCACTGTGGGAACTGATGGGTGTCACACCTGTGTGGTAACTGATGGAGGGACCGACTGTGTCTAGTGAATCGGGCGGCCATTCAAACGGGTATGACCTGTCCCTCTCCTCTCAATAGAGTCGTCTATTTGTGGGTCTGCAGCATTTCTGTACAGGAGGGCAATCCGTGATCTCACAACACCTTGGTGCCAACTGGGCGTTGTATGAGCGGCGGTGGTTGGTAGACATCGACCCCCCCTCTCTCGCTCCCTCTGACGTGCTGTCGCATTGTCTCTGTGACAAAAACGTATTTTTTTCCATTTTTGTGGCTGTTGCTTCTTGCTGCCGGATTTTCCTCCAGGAGCACCTGTCCTGTGCAATGTGCCTCCCAGTTGCTTGAATGTGATGTGATATTTCCTCAAACTGTCCTTCGAAGCGTTGCCTCTAGGCCCCCATGACTCGCTGGCTTCCTTCATTTTCACTACACTACAGGATGTGTTTAGGGAGACGTGTGTTGGAACCAATGCAGAAACCTGGCCAGACCATCGAAGTTGGTGCTCGCATTTTTGGTGTGATGCAGGTCATGTTGGCTTACCCTCGCAAAACGGCCGATGATTGTTGTGTTTGTCCGATCCAGCTGATCCTCAGAATCTTTTCGTAAGATCTTTGATGGTATTGTTTTCTAAGGGGCACACAAGTGCCTGCAATAGGTGGTCCAGGACGGCTACCATACAGCAGAGTGGGGAGAGGACAATGGCTCGTAGAACA
This sequence comes from Okamejei kenojei, assembly GCA_035221665.1. Lineage (NCBI taxonomy): Eukaryota > Metazoa > Chordata > Chondrichthyes > Rajiformes > Rajidae > Okamejei > Okamejei kenojei. The sequence continues at coordinate 47,606 of JAVHYY010000931.1, read as the reverse complement.
GTAGTTTATTGTTTTGGTCCTATAGGTCTCGGGTAGCGTGGAAGCAGTACTGATGGAGTAACACTCTGGTGGTACTGATGGAGAGACACTCTGTGGTGGTTATGCTGGAGTAACTCTCTCTGGTGGTGCTGATGGAGGGACATAAATGGGGCAGTACTGAGGCAGTGGCACACTACGGTAGTACTGATGGTGGGACACACTGTGGTGGTACTGATGGAATGACACGATGTGGTGGTATTGATGGAGTGAAACACTGTGTGCTGGTACTGATGGAGTGACACACTATGGTGGTAATAATCGACGGATATATTGTGGAGCAGTACTAATGACACTCTGTGGTGGTTATGCTGGAGTAACTCTCTCTGGTGGTGCTGATGGAGGGACCTAAATGGGGCAGTACTGAGGCAGTGGCACACTACGGTAGTACTGATGGTGGGACACACTGTGATGATACTGATGGAGTGACACATCGTGGTGGTACTGATGGAGGAACACACTCTGGAGCAGTACTGATGGAGGTACACACTGTGGCGGTACTCACGGAGAGACACGCTGTGGTGGTACTGATGGAATGACACACTGCGGTGGTACCGATGGAGTGACACACTGTGGTGGTACAGATGGAGGAACACATTTTCCTTCAATTTCCTTCAGTTCCTCCGTCACCCCAGATCCTCTGGCCACTACTATATCAGGAAGATTGTTTGTGTCCCCCTTAGTGAAGACAGATCCAAAGTACCTGTTCAACTCATCTGCCAATTCCTAGTTCCCCATAATAAATTCATCTTTTTCGGTCTTCAAGTGTCCAACTTTGCTCTTAACTATTTTTTTCCTCTTCACATACCTAAAGAAGCTTTTACCATCCTGCTTTATATTCTTGGCTTGCTTACCTTCGTACCTCATCTTTTCTTCCCGTATTGTCTTTTTGGTTATCATCTGTTGTTCTTTAAACATTACCCAATCCTCTTGCTTCCCGCTCCTCTTTGCTACGTTGTACTTCTTCGTTTTAATTTTTATACTGCCCCTGACGTCCTTTGTCAGCCATGGTCGTCCCTTTTTCCCCTTGGAATCTTTGTTCCTCCTAGGAATGAACTGATCCTGCACCTTCTGTATTATTTCTAGGAATACCTGCCATCTTCGTTCCACTGTCATCCCTGCTAGTGTTTCTTTCCAGTCAACTTTGGCCAGCTCCTCCCTCATGGCCCCACAGTCCCCTTTATTCAACTGCAACACTGACACCTCCGATCTACCCTTCTCCCTCTCGAATTGTAGATTAAACCTGAGCATGTTATGGTCACTGCGTCCTAATAGCTCATTAACCTCGAGGTCCTTTATCAAATCCGGTTCATTACATAACACAAAATCCAGAATTGCCTACTCCCTGGTATGCTCCAATACAAGCCGCTCTAAGAATCCATCCTAAAGGCACTCTACAAAGTCCCTTTCTTGGGGTCCAGTACCAACCTGATTTTCCCAGTCTACCTGCATGTTCAAATCTCCCATAAAAACCACAGCATTACTTTCGCTACATGCCAATTTTAACTCCAAATTCAACTTGCGCCCTATGTCCAGGCTACTGTTTGGCGGCCTGTAGATTAGTCCCATTAGGGTATTTTCACCCTCACAATTCCTTAGTTCTATCCATACTATCAATCCATTCTATCAATACTACTTGCTCTTCCATCCTGGATTCTGTTGCTCCTCTTAGAATGAAAACGCCTAAGCCTAAACGCGAGCCGTGGCTCAATGACACCACCATGGCCCTAAGACGAGAATGCAGAAAATCAGAACGGAAGTACAAATCTGATTAGCTTCAAATTTCCTTTGAACTCCTGAAAAACAATCTTCACAAATACCAGGAAGCGGTAAAATCTGCAAGAACAAAATACTTGTCCACCCTTATTTCCAAAAACGCTCATAACTCCAAGGTCCTTTTTAGCACCATCACCTCCATCATTTGTCCTGCCCCCAGCACCAGCTTAACTGGGTCCCCGACTAAGTGCGAGGAATTTACTACATTTTCAACCACCAAGGTAAAGAATCATAAGAACGAATATATCCCCCCCCCGTGACCTGGCTGTCTCATTGGTCTGTTTTCTTCCAAATTATATTGTTCCCAACCCGTTACTCTACCCTCACTTGTAAAACTGATCACCACCATGAAACCTACGACATGCCCCCTCGACACTGTCCCCTCTGCCCTCCTAAAGGACGTCATCATAACAGCCGGTCCCAGTATCCTCAGCATCTTCAACAGTTCTCTGGCCACTGGCACTGTACCTACCTGCTTCAAGCCACTCCTGAAAAATCTAACCTCGACCCCACCTTGCCAAGCAACTACAGACCCATTTCTAAACTGCCTTTCCTCTCAAAAGCCCTTGAAAAGGTAATTTTAAGTCAACTTATGCCTTACCTTCACCAAAATACTACATTGAAAACTTTCCAATCAGGTTTCAGGGCTCACCACAGCACAGAGTCTGCCTTGTTGACGGTATATAATGACCTACTGCTCACCGTTGACTCCGGTGACTGTCCAATCCTGCTCCTTCTCGACCTCAACGCAGCATTTTACACTGTCGACCACACCATCCAAATTGATCGTCTCCGGTACGGGATTGGTAGTAATGGCATTGCCCTGAGCTGGTTCATCTCCTACCTCAAAGGTAGGAGTTTCTCTACTAACATAGGCAACACTTTCTCCTCCCCAGCTAGTCTCTGCTGTGGAGTTCCACAAGTTTCCATCATTGGCTCCATTCTCTTCTCCCTGTTCATGCTACCCTTAGGCCAAGTCATTGAAAGGCACGGCATTTCCTTCCATTGCTACTCAGACGATGCACAACTCTATCTCCCCCTGAAGCTCAACAATCAATCAAATCTGCTTAACCTTACCCGCTGCCTCGAGGATATAAAGTGTTGGTGGCCCAGAACTTCCTCCAGCTAAACGAGAATAAGTCTGAGGTCATCCTTGTCGGCAGCCTTGGAAGCCTTAATTGCCTGTCCCACCAGCATGCCATAGCATGCGTCCAGCGCGACCAAACGTGGTCGCTTGAGGCGTACGGCCTCGCGGGGCCGGTCCCTCTTCGATCGCCGGAAGCGTATGGAGTTGTGTGGGGCTGGTCCCGACATCGCGCGGGGTTCCAAAAGTATTGCATTGTTCGCAGGTGCATTGCGGTCGTACGCAGCGTCTCGACGGGCGTGCACAGCGTCTCGACGGGCGTGCACAGCGTCTCGACGGGCGTGCACAGCGTCTCGACGGCGTTCGCCTAGCGCGTGGCATTGCGTGGCACTGATTTTGGATGATCAGCCATGGTCATATTGAATAGCGGTGCTGGCTCGAAGGGCCGAATGGTCTACTCCTGCACCTATTTTTTATTTTTCTATGTTTCTTTGTTTCATCTATAACAACATATTGATTGAGATGGTGCAAGGTATGATTAGTAACTTTACAAATAAATATTAAGGCAAGTGTGGTGGTAGATTGCCAAGACGGATAAGAAGCATGACTTTGGGATTTTGATCAGCTGGGAAAGTTGGCAGTGGAATAGCGTATGGCATTTAATTCGTATATTTGTGATTTGCTTTATTTTGGTAAGTCATGCCAGGTCTTTCTCAATTATCAGTTCTGTGGAGTACTGTAGAGCAGGGAGATCGAGGAGTTCACGTCATATATCTGTGAATTAGGAGTCGCTGGTCGTTAAGATGGTCATGAAGATTTGGCACGGTGTCTTTCACTAGTTACGGCATTGAGCGCTGATGATGTGACGTTATATTACAGTTTACAAGACGTTTGTGAGGCAGTGCTTCCTTGCAATTTACATGCCGTCCACTGGATGTCCCCATCATTTAAAAGCTCGATATTGCACAACACACAGGAATTATTCTTGCAGGAATAGATCAGTGTATCATAGTTCAGGAGTCTAAAACAGAACTTCGAACAGCTCGCTTCGGATAATAATAAATGTATTATTTTCTTTAAATAACATTTTCTTTTTATGGAACGTACGTGGGTTGCAAATGATACGTAAACGTGGACAGTCCTTGAAGCACAATGAGTGTAACTATTTTCATAATCTCAGAGAATCCTTACAGTCACACAATAACGATGCTATTGATAGAATTATAGTCACCAATCAAGATGTTTCGGAACCAGCAGTCCACGTCACGCAAAATGCCCAACCAATCTAGCCCAACTTGCCCACGATCGCTCCATAGCCTTCCAACCACTTCTATCCATATACACGTTTAAAAGTCTCTTATACATTGTAATCGAAGCCATGTCTTCAGCTTCCTCTTGCAGCCAATTGCACCACACCACAACTGCCTTTGTAAAAAGAGTTGCCTCTCAGTGTCGTCTGAATCTATGCACTTTGGCGTCTTCCATCTTTAGACTCCCCAGGCTTGGAAGAACGACAGTAACCATCTGCCTTTTCTTTGCCCCTGATGATGAAATATACCTCTGTAATGTCATCCATCAATCTCCTACTATCCGGTGAAAACGTTCCAACCTGTCCATGCTCTCCTTAAATCTCAAACTCTTCCTCCCCGGTAACAGTTTTATGATTCTTACCTGCGGAATTTTGAATTTAATTTATTCCTTCCAATCGCTGGAAGACCATAATGTCATATTAGAAAATAAGTGCAGGAGTAGGCCATTCGGCCCTTCGAGCCTGCACCGCCATTCAATATGATCATGGCTGATCATCCAACTCAGTATCTTGTACCTGCCTTCGCTCCAACCCCCTGATCGCTTTAGCCACAAGGGCCACATCTAACTCCCTCTTAAATATAGCCAATGAACTGGCCTCAACTACCTTCTGTGGCAGAGAAATTCCTCAGACTCACCACTCTCTGTGTGAAAAAAGATCATCTCAACTCGGTCCTAAAAGACTTCCCCCTTATCCTTAAACTGTGACCCCTTGTTCTGGAGTTCCCCAACATCGGGAACAATCTTCCTGTATCTAGCCTGTCCAACCCCTTAAGAATTTTGTAAGCCTCTGTAACATCCCCCCTCAATCTCCTACAAACCGAGTCTATCCAGTCTTTCTTCGTATGGAAGTCCTGCCATCCCATGAATCAGTCTGGTGAACCTTCTCTGTACTCCCTCTATGGCTTTCCACAGATTAGGAGACCAAAACTGTACGAAATACTCCAGGTGTGGCCTCACCAAGACCCTGTACAACTGCAGTAGAACCTCCCTGCTCTTGTACTCAAAACCTTTTGCTATGAATGCCAACATACCATTCGTTTTCTATTGTACTCCAAGATTGGTCTCAAATATGGTTTGTATAGTTCGGGGGACCACCTAGAATAACAATTCACGTAGTACGCCCCTTTAACCGACCGAGTAATTCACCGCTACCAAATACCCAAACTCAACGCCAATGTGTCTCTGGACAATTTATACTCCTTCGTGTACTTTCTGTAAGCAGCAGACCCTGATGCGCTGTTCATCATCAGCGGTTACTTCAATCAATCGTACTTCAGGAATGCACTGGAAACTAAAATCAGCATATCCTTTGCCTCACAATGGGCGCCAACATTCTGGGCTACACCACCATCTAATATGTCCACGGTTCCAGTACAATAACCATGCTCTCAAAGCCAGGAAGACCAATGGTCTGATTATGGACTTCGGAGAAGGAAGGATGAGCTCCCACAAACCTGTCTAGATCAACTGGACGATGGTCGAGAAAGGCAAAACTGCAAATTCCTGTGCGTGGAAGTCTCTGAAGATCTTTCCTGGACCCAGAACATTGATGCAATTATGACAACTCTACTCCCTGAAAAGAATGCGGACATCCGGTGTGTCGTTGAGTATTATCTTGATCTTCCACAGGTGTACAGCAGAGAGCATGTTGTCTGGTTGCACAACGACCTGGGTCAGCAACCTGAATGCCAGGAACGAAAGAGACTGCAACATGTGATTAACACTACCCAATCAATCACGGGTACTGACTTCCCCACCATCGAGGGATCGACAACAGTCGCTGCCTCAAACATTGCATCAATGCTCGACAGAGTGTAATTTGAGCTCTGAAATATATTCATATCCACCCCATCCCAATTATTTTGTACACGGCAAACGAGCAGGAAACTGAAAGAAACGGTTCAGAGTCCGGATCCGCACAAACGCTGAGATGTTGAGGTCTCCGTTGTGGATTGAGTTGAGCAGAAATTCCTTCAAGGCAGCTCATTCTCGCCCATTGTAATTCATACAGAATCAGTTTGGTGTCCGGTAACTTTACCTGGTGGGATATAACATTGTTACTGTACCTGCTAGCCAGTGATGCCGAACATTTACTTTTCATCACTGGGCCCGTTGCCATGTGGACGTAAACTCCAAGTACGCATCTTAGTGTGTTTAGGAGAAACCGCAAGTAAACGGGCTCTTTGGCCCACCGAGTCCGCGCCGACCAGCGAACGCCGCACATTCTCACTATCCTACACTAGGCACGACCTGTACGTCTTTGGAGTGTGGTGGGAAATCGCAGCACCCGGAGATAACGCCAGGCGGCGCATGGGAGAACGTATGAGCTCCGTATCGACAGCACCCATAGTCAGGATCGAACCTGGGTCTCTGGCGTTGTGAGGCAGCAACTCTATCGCTGCGCTACCGTGCCACCCCGCTGTTGAAACGTGATGAGGTTGCTGCCTCTCCCACCGTCTTCGGCATCCAGTTCCATTCTAGGTGTGGAATATTGTCCTCATTTCAATTAATCATCTGATTATCAGCATATTTTGTTTCCCTTTCGACGAACGGTATTTCCCCCACACACACTATACAGAATTTCTGAGATATAAATATTGTATGCAGCGCAGAAAGTACTTCGAGTAGGTGGGGCAGCTACCGACTCTGATACCTTGTCCACAGGCTCATTTAGAGTGTACTGACGTGATACAGACACATCGTATACAAGGGCGGCACAGTGACACCGCTGATATAGCTGCTGCCTCACAGCGCACGAGACCGGGCATTTATCCCGACCTCGGGTGCTGTCTGTGGGGAGTTTGTACATTAGCTCAGTGACCGCGCGGGTTTCTTCCGGGTGTTGTGGTTTCCTCCCACATCCCAGAAATATGCGAGATGGCAGATTATTTGGACTCCGTGAAATGAGTCAGATTGTGCAGTGAGTGAGTGAATGCGAACGTGATTAACATGTTGCTGGCGTAACCGGATGAACATTGATCGTCCCTGTGGAATCTGTGGGCCTCTGTCCACGCTGTATCTGTAAACTAAACTAAACTAAGAACAGACAATGCAATAACACAATGCCAGCGTCACAGTGTGTGCTCACGGGGAGAGATTACGGAGGGATCCATCACACAGGGAACGAACACATCAGGCACCTTTACAAAATCCGATCATTCAAATGAGACATAAATACACCGGAGAATCTTGGTGTCTCGCCGATTCTCGAATAATTGCTGACTGATTAGTAACAAAGCCCAATCAAGAGAAAACGTGAGTATTTACAATGTAATTCCAAAATCTGATTCCACTTCCAACAATTGTTGGGTGTTGACACGACTACAGAGTCTCGGCTACAGGGAGAGGTTGAGTAGGCTGGCACTGTATTCCTTGGAGCGCAAGAGGATGAGTTGCGATCTTATAGTGGTGTAAAAATCATGATGGGATTAGATCAGGTATATGCTCAGCGTCACTTAAACCCAGAGTAGGCGAATCGAGGAACAATAAGGTTAACATTGGAGGAGACAAGATGGTTAATAGGTATCTGAGGTGTAACTTTTTCACACACAGGGTGGTGGGTGAATGCAACAACCTCCCAGAGGAGGTCGTTGATGGCGGGAGTATCCCAACATTTAAGAAATACTAGACTAAGTGGGAGCCGTTGGATTCCATGTTCACACGAGAGGCCTGGTGCCCCAACCCAATATTCCGCCTCTCTACCAATTCTAATATTGGTGGCCGGTGAGGTGGGGGCTTTCTGGAGCTCTGTTATGGGTGTTGTGTGGCGAAGGGGCTGTTTTCCAGAGGGCTAGTATGGACATAGTGGGCAGAATTAATTCTTGTGTGGCAGTTCAGGCACCCAGGCCTGGCAGCTCATTCACTCAGGCCTGGTAGCTCACTCACTCAGGCCTGGTAGCTCACTCACTCAGGCCTGACGGGCTGGCAGCTCAGTCACTGAGGCCTGACGGGCTGCCAGTTCACTCAATCAGGCGTGGTGGGCAGGCAGCTCAGCCATTCAGGCCTGATGGGCTGGCAGCTCAGTCGTTCAGGGCTGGTGGGCTGGCAGCTCTGAAACTGCCAGAAATTGTGCCCAAAGCAGGCGAGAGACTGTGAGATAGAAGGGGGAGAGGGGGGAGAATAAATTTTAGACATGTTTCATCTTTTTTTACAGATCACAGCAATTGAGGTGGAAAGTCTATCCTGGCGTGGATCTCACAGGGACCCAAGGAAGGGAGGGAGAAATATACTGGAGTGAGGTTTAATACTTAGAGGGGGAATACTAACTGATGGGCCGAATGGTCTCCTTCTGGGCTAGTACAGGCCTGATGTGCCGAAGAAACTCGTTAAATAAATGTGAGTTAAATCTCTGTGAAAGGACCTTTTTCTGGACTTTTCCTGGCCTGGCACTGGACTTTTGGGCCAAAATACTCCGCCTAGGCTAATACGGGCACTTTGGGCAAAAGGGACTGGTTTCCTGGCTAATACGGACCTTGTGGGCCGAATTGAGTGGTTTCGGGTAGGCCAAAGGTAGGCTGGCAATTCACTCACTAACTCACGGCTGGTGGGCTGGCAGTTGATTCACGGCGGGTGGCCTGGCAGTTAACTTACGGCTGGTGGGATCTCACACGCACACTCTCCATCACACACACACCCTCAATCGCACAGAAAAACACACACACACACACACACACACACACACACACACACACACACACACACACACACACACAGACACACACACACATACCCTCCATCAAACACACACACACAATCCATCACACACACCAATACACACACAGCCACACACACACAGACACCCTTCTTGCAAACACCATTTCTTGCAAACACATTGCGGGCTAACACATCATTTATTGCGAGCACATTGTGAGCTAACATATAATTTATTCCATGCGCATTACGGGTTAACAATCACTGAGTTGGATGATCAGCCATGATCATATTGAATGGCGGTGCAGGCTCGAAGGGCCGAATGGCCTACTCCTGCACCTAATTTCTATGTTTCTATGTTTCTATTTATTGCCAGCAGATCTCAGACTCACAGTTCAGTTGACACACGGCGTAGATTCACAGTCGTGGACTCTCACTCACGATCTTCCAGATTGACTGCTGCACGTCCAGCTTCCGCGGCTTGATACTCCGGGACTCCACGGAATCGACGTTACCTTCATCATGGTAATTGACAAACGAGAAAACTAATCAGCTGATCTCAAGGTTTAAAAAATATATTTATGTTTATTATTAAGAGCAAAGTTGGAGCCTTGAAGACCGAAAAAGGTGAATATATTATGGGGAACAAGGAAATGGCAGATGAGTTGAACCGGTACTTTGGATCCGTCTTCACAAAGGAGGACACAAACAATCTTCCTGATATAGCAGTGACAAGAGGATCTGGGGTGACGGAGGAACTGAAGGAACTCCACATTAGGCAGGAAATGGTGTTGGATAGACTGATTGGACTGAAGGCTGATAAATCCCCAGGGCCTGATGGTCTGCATCCAAGGGTACTTAAGGAAGTGGCTGTAGAAATCGTGGATGCATTGGTTATAATTTTCCAATGTTCTATAGACTCAGGATCAGTTCCTGTGGATTGGAGGGTAGCTAATGTCATCCCACTTTTTAAGAAAGGCGCGAGAGAGAAAGCAGGGAAGTATAGACCAGTTAGCCTGACATCGGTGGTGGGGAAGAGGCTGGAGTCAATTATAAAAGATGAAATAGCCGCACATTTGGATAGAAGTAACAGGATCGGTCCGAGTCAGCATGGATTTACGAAGGGGAAATCATGCTTGACTAATCTTCTGGAATTTTTTGAAGATGTAACTAGGAAAATGGACAAGGGAGAGCCAGCGGATGTAGTGTACCTGGACTTTCAGAAAGCATTTGATAAGGTCTCACATAGGAGATTTGGACAAAATTAGGGCACATGATATTGGGAGTAGAGTTCTGACATGGATAGAGAAGTGGTTGGCAGACAGGGAACAAAGAGTAGGGATTAACGGGTCCCTTTCGGAATGGCAGGCCGTGACCAGTGGGGTCCGCAAGGCTCGGTGCTGGGACCGCAGCTATTTACAATATACATCAATGATTTGGATGAAGGGATTCAAAGTAACATTAGCAAATATGCAGATGACACAAAGCTGGGTGGCAGTGTGAACTGTGAGGGGGATGCTATGAGAATGCAGGGTGACTTGGACAGGTTGGGGGAGTGGGCAGATGCATGGCGGATACAGTTTAATGCGGATAAAGGTGAGGTTATTCACTTTGGTATCATACACAGGAAGGCAGATTATTATCGAAATGGCGTCAAGTTGGGAAAAGGGGAAGGACAACGGGATCTGGGGGTCCTTGTTCATCAGTCTATGAAAGTAAGCATGCAGGTACAGCAGGCAGTGAAGAAAGCCAATTGGCCTTTATAACAAGAGGAGTCGAATATAGGAACAAAGTGGCCCTTCTGTAGTTGTACAGAGCCCTTGTGTGACCACACCTGGAGTATTGTGTGCAGTTTTTGTCCCCTAATTTGAGGAAGGACATTCTTGTTATTGAGGGAGCCCAGCGTAGGTTTACAAGTTTGCATCCCGGGATTGCGGGACTGTCATATGCTGATAGAATGGAGCGGCTGGGCTTGTATACTCTGGAGTTTAGAAGGATGAGAGGGAATCTCATTGAAACATATAAGATTGTTAAGGGTTTGGACACGCTGGAGGCAGGTAACATGTTCCGATGTTGCGGGAGTCCAGAACCAGGGGCCACAGTTTAAGAATAAGGAGTAAGCCATTTAGAACGGAGACGAGGAAACACTTTTTCTCAAAGAGAGTGGTGAGTCTGTGGAATTCTCTGCCTCAGAGGGCGATGGAAGCAGGTTCTCTGGATGCTTTCAAGAGAGAGCTAGATAGGGCTCTTAAAATAGAGGAGTCAGGGGATATGGGGAGAAGGCAGGAACGGGGTACTGATTGCGGATGACCAGCCATGATCACAATAAATGGCGGTGCTGGCTCGAAGGGCCGAATGGCCTACTCCTGCACCTATTGTCTATTGTATACCAGAATGATGCCTGGTTTAGAGTGTTTAAGTACAGGGAGAGGTGGATTGTTTTAACTGCAATATCAGAGGTTGAAGGGAGACTTGATAGAAGTATCTACAGTTATAAGAGGCATCGGTTGGTTAGACAGAACCGTTTTGCTCGGATGGAAGTGTCTAACACAAGAAGGCAGAGCGATATGTTGGGGAAAGTGTAACGGGGATGTGTGGAGCAAGTTTTTTAACAGGAGAGTGATGGAGCCTGCAACTTCTTGCCGGGGTGGTGGTGGATGCGATAGTGATGTTTAAGAAGCTTTTCGATAGGGACGTGGAAGTGCAAGGAATATCGGGATATGGATCGTATACAGGCAGATGCGATCAGTTTAACCTGGCATCATGTTCAGCACAAACATTGTGGTCCAAAGGACCCGATCCTGTGCTGTACTGTTCTATGTTCTGTACACTGCTGGGGCTTAAGAGTTTTATGTCCATGGTTAGTTCTGTCCACAACAAACACTTGCAGAGTAAGGTCATTGACTGATACAGCATAGAAAGAGGCTATTGATCCCTGAATTACACTATGCATGGGCCACCAGTCCGGAAACCATTCTTCAACCATCACCATCAATTTGCTTCCATCACCCACATTTTATATCCCATTAGTAACCCTCTCTCGATCCCATACCATCAAACCATGCTAAATAATCTTCCACGCTGAATCTTATCAAATGCCTTGCTGAAGCCCACATAGACTATGTTCTGTCCAGCTGTTATTGGTCTTTTTTACAGCTTCAAAAACTAAATCAACTTTGTGGAACATGATCCCCCACACACTGAAGCTGTGTTTGCTGTCCCTATGCAACCCTTGTCTTTCCAAATGCATGTATATATCTTATCACTAAGAATGTTTCTAAGTACCTTACCTACCACAGATGTTAGGCTTTCTGTTTCATGGTTCTCAAGTTTTTCTTTATGCTCCTTCCTAAATAGAGACACCACATTAGCATCCACCATCCTGCAGCGCCTCCCTCTGGCTAACCCCAATGCCTATCTCTCAGCCAGCTTCAGTCTCTGGCTTCCCTCTGTGTTTTAAATATACCTGATATATCCTGTAGATCGATCTACCTGCATACATGACATGCAGCATCTCTACTGCGATGAGGACTAACGCCAGACATCACCATTAACTTTTGCGGGCTCCCTAGACTTCATGTCTTTCTCCATGCTAAAGCAGTCAAACGATTCAATGCGGGACTCTCCCATGTCCTGCGGCTCTGCACATAAATGGATGCGTAGCACTTAGACGTGCCCTACACTCTCCCTTTTCCCCCGTAAAATATACAACATCTCTATGGATTCTCTTTCATCATCACTGTCAAACCTATCTCATGCCCCTTTTAGCTTAAATATAATCCTACCCATTTACTACCGAGATGCACTTGATTCCAACCGCCGTTGCCCAAGCCATTCCTGCTCCATTCTACTTACACCAGACTCCATATCTCTTGCCATCCAGGGTACCCTAGTGCTGCCAATCTTGCTCTTCTCTTCCAATAGGAACATGCAGTTCTTAAATGCTCAGTGTATCACTCAGACAGATCGCCCACTTACCAGACATTCCTTTGTCACAAACATAGAGCAGGAGCACAGCAATGTAGTGTAGGAATAGGCACACATGCCCATAAGATCCACAACAGCCAATACCTGAAAACAAACTAATCTCCTCTGCCGCCACGTGATCCATATCGCTAAATTCCATATCCACGCAGCAAATCTAAACACCTCCATGATCATCATTGTTGTCCTGTACGGGCTCCTCCTCCACACCCTGCACTTCCTCGCCCTGGCCCACCGTCCGGACACTAAGTGGGGGTCGGTGTTGCCTTCCGGTCGCGAGGAAGGGGGGCGGTGGGGATCTACGCAGGGGTTCCCCCCCTCTACATTGGGGACCTGGGGTGGAGGGTGTTGCACCGAGGTGTTCCCTGCAACCTGTTTCTCTCGCGGTTCACGGACTCGCCAGCCACCTGCCACTTTTGCGGGCTGGAAGAGTCTGTGTACCACGTGTACATGGAGTTTGTGAGGCTGCAGCCACTGTTTGAATACCTAAAGGGGCTGCTCCTTGCCTTCTGGCTGCGTTTTTCACCCACCATCCTCAGCTTTGGACACCCTGTGCGTAGGGGAGAGGGTAGGGCTGAAGATGTCCTGGCTGGGTTGCTCCTGCGCCTGGCCAAGCTGGCCATCCACAAGTCAAGGCGCCAGACGGTGGAGGGCTCTACCTGAGCTGGCTGCCTGCCCCTTTACTGGGGATACGTCCGGAAAAAATAAATCATCATTTTATCTCCAGGACCACCCTTTGTAAAATGTACCAGGCACCCACCACTCTCTGTGTAACAACTCGCTCGAATACGATTTAGCAGGATCCTGTCCAATAACATTGAAGTTCACCTTGCCTCAATTCTCTCTTGAATGTAAGGATCAGTTCTGTCCTTTTTCAGAACCATGTAAAAACTAATTGTGGGTTACACAAAAAGCTGGAGAAACTCAGCGGGTGCAGCAGCATCTAAGGAGCGAAGGAGATAGGCGACGTTTCGGGTCGAGACCCTTCTTCAGACTGGTCAGGGATCAGGGAAACGAGAGATATAGACGGTGATGTGGGGAGATAAAGAACAATGAATGAAAGATATGCAAAAAAGTATCGATGATAAAGGGAACAAGCCATTGTAAGCTGATTGTGGTGTGAAAATGAGAAGCTAGTGCGACTAGGGTGGGGGAGGGAGATAGAGATAGAGGGAATGCCAGGGCCCGAGGGCTGAGGGAGAGGTGGGAAGGGGAGGAGACAGCAAGGGTTAACAGAATTGAGAAAATTGAGAAAATTTTAAAAACTAATTAAAATTAAAAACTAATTGTATTCTGGTCTCGGGTCCCAAAGTCCCCCCCCCCCCCCCCAACTGACACCTCATTTCATGTTGTTGTTTTTTGCCCTGTCCCATTTTCCCAATATGTCAAACTATGATCTATCCCCGCAGGGCCTCCATAAGTCAACCGAGGGAAATATTCTGAGCACAGAGAACAAATTCTACCCGATCTAAGCCCCCAGCACTCTGGCAGTGCCAATCTTTATTGACGACCCGATTATTCTCACAATGCTCTCACATGCAATCTCCCTGCATGCTTTTTCGTTAATTCACACGGACTATATTCTGCCTGCAGTACAATCCCAGCTAATTGATTGTCCCCTTTTAATTTCTCAGGCCTCACTAATTCTATCTGGACCTACAGCCGTGAACTTCTCTTGGATGTTGTAGTCCAGGTTCATACCTCCATGGAAGTGCCAACATAAGTAGATAGATTAATTAAAAAAGTTTGTGGTATGCTTGCCTCCATCGGTTAGAGGATAGAGTGTATGAAGTCATGATGTGGCTTTATAGGAGTTTGCAGTAATGCATGCCGTTCTGGTTACCCCATTTCAGGATGGATATGGATATTCTGGAGAGGGTGGAGAGGTTTATTAGAATGTTGCCAGGATTACAGGGTATTAAGGATGGACTGGATAATTTTATTAGAAGCATCGAAGATGGAGAGGAGACGTGATAGATATGTATCAAACTCTGCGAGGCAGAGCTAGTGTAGATAGCCAACATTCCCAGGGTGGGAATGGCATAGGCTAGAGGAGAGAGCATGAGACGGGCATAGTTTAAAGAAGATCCAGCTGGCAAACCTTTGCACAAAGATGGTGGGTGCCTGGAACACTCTGCCAGGATGATAGTAGAGACAGAGATGGTTAAAAGGCTTTTCAAACATTAATGTGCAAGGAAGGGAGAATTGTGGATTATGCACAATCAGAGGTAAATATGAGTGGCATTAGCATTGTGGGGCTAAGGGCCCATGCCTGTGCTGTATGCTTTAATAGACAATAGACAATAGGTGCAAGAGTAGGTCATTCGGCCCTTCGAGCCAGCCATTCAATGTGATCATGGCTGATCATCCCCAATCAGTACCCGGTTCCTGCCTTCTCCACATATCCCCCGACTACGCTATTTTTAAGAGCCCTATCTAGCTCTCTATTGAAAGTAACCAGAGAACCGGCCTCCACCGCCCTCTGAGGCAGAGAATTCCACAGACTCACCACTCTCTGTAAGTGTTTCCTCGCCTCCGTTGTAAATGGCTTACTCCTTTTTCTTAAACTGTGGTCCCTGGATCTGGGCTTCCCCCAACATCGGGAACATGTTTCCTGCCTCTAGCGTGTTCAAATCC
The DNA here is from genome assembly GCA_035221665.1 of Okamejei kenojei. Lineage (NCBI taxonomy): Eukaryota > Metazoa > Chordata > Chondrichthyes > Rajiformes > Rajidae > Okamejei > Okamejei kenojei. The sequence continues at coordinate 32,128 of JAVHYY010000931.1, read as the reverse complement.
TTAACAATCCTATATGTTTCAATGAAATCCCCTCTCATTCTTCTAAACTCCAGAGTGTAAAAGCCCAGCCCCTCCATTCTCCCAGCATATGACAGTCCCGCCATCCCGGGAATTAACCTGGTGAACCTCGGCTGCACTCCCTCAATAGCAAGAATATCCTTCCTCAAATTAGGGGATCAAAACTGCACACAATACTCCAGGTGTGGTCTCACTAGGGCTCTATACAACTGCAGAAGGACCTCTTTTCTCCTATACTCGACTCCTCTTGTTATAAAAGCCAACATGCCATTCGCTTTCTTCACTGCCTGCTGTACCTGCATGCTTACTTTCATAGACTGATGTACAAAGACCCCCAGATCCCGTTGTACTTCCCCTTTTCCCAACTTGACGCCATTTAGATAGTAAGCTGCCTTCCTGTTTTTGCTACCAAAGTGGATAACCTCACATTTATCCGAATTAAAATTCATCTGCCATGCATCTGCCCACTCCCCCAACCTGTCCAAGTCACCCTGCATCCTTATACCATCCTTCTCACAGTTCACACTGCCACCCAGCTTTGTGTCATCTGCAAATTTGTTAATGTTACTTTGAATCCCTTCATCCAAATCATTGATGTATATTGTAAATAGCTGCGGTCCCAGCACCGAGCCTTGCTGTACCCCCACTAGTCACTGCCTGCCATTCTGAAAGGGACACGTTAATTCCTGCTCTTTGTTTCCTGTCTACCAACCACTTCTCTCTCCATGTCAGCACTCTACCCCCAATACCATGTGCACTAATTTTGCCCACTAATCTCCTATGTGGACCTTTTCAAATGTTTTCTGAAAGTCCAGCTACACTACATCCATTTTCCTGGCTACATCTTCAAAACATTCCAGAAGATTAGTCAAGCATGATGTCTCCTTCGTAAATCCATGCTGATTCGGACCGATCCTGTTACTGCTACCCACATGTGCGGCTATTTCATAATTTATAATTGAAGACACCCTGGTGAGAGGCTCATCTGTAGTAGGGGAGGGGAACCCCCATTCCCTGCAGAATGAGGACATCTCCGATGCCCTGGCAGATGCGACGTAGACGGAGGAATTGTGAGTAGGGGATGGAGTCCTTACAGGAAGCAGGGTGGGAAGAAATGTAGTCCAGATAGCCATGTTAATGAAAGTAGTCATGTCTAGTATTTTGTTGCATATCCTTTGGATGCAATGACTGCTTGAAGTCTCTGATCCATGGACATCACCAGTTGCTGGGTGTCTTCTCTGGTATGCTCTGCCAGGCCTGCATTGCAGCCACCTTTAAGCTTATGCTTGTTTTGGGGGCTAGTCCCCTTCACATTTCTCGAGCATATAAAAGGGATGCTCAATTGGGTTCAGATCGGGTGAAACAACTCAGATGTTAAATGCAACTAATGCATCGCGTTGGAATAACTTTGCACGGTTCCGCAAAGTTAAGTGCAGCAAATTCGTTGCATTCACGTGATATTGCAACCCCCACTCGGATGTTCAATGCATTAAATCGCTTTGCACTAATCTTGCAAAGCCCCTCAGATGTTAAATCTAAGGAATGCATCGCATTGGAATAACGTTGCACCTTCCTGCAATGTTAAACGCAGCAACTGCTTTGCATTAAAGTGAAATTGCAACCCTCTGTATATGAAATGCATTAAATTAGTTGCAATAATCTTGCAAAACCCCTCATATGTGAAATGGGAGAGAGAAAGGTAGAGTGGAGAGAGGGAGATGGATAGATAGAAGGCAGGGAGGATTGGGGATGGGGGAGAGATGGAGGGGAGGAGAGGAGAGGAGAGAGACAGTGAGAAAGAGGAGAGGGAGAGGGATAGAGAGAGAGGGAGAGAGATGTAGGGAGAGAGATGAAGGAGTGTGGGCTGCGGGGGGTGGAGGTGGGGGGAGGGAAAGAGAGAGGGAGAAATGAAGAAATGAGTGAAAAATGATGAAAAGATAGGGGGGATGAGGGAGGGAAGGAGAGATGGGGAGAGGGAAAGGTAGAAAAGAGGAGATGGGAGAGAGAGAGGGAGAGAGACAGAGAGGAGAGGGAGAGAGGGAGAGAGGTGAGGAGGGGCGAGGAGATGGCAGAAAGAGAGACAGAGACAGAGAGGGAGAGGGAAAGATAGAGGAGAGGAGAGCGAGGGGGGGGAGGGAGGAGAGCGGGAGGGAAAGGTAGAGGAGAGAGGAGAGAGAGAGGGATGAATTTTAAAGGAATTGCAGTTTTCACTTTCGGAGCAGATTTACAATTTTGACCCCAGCGCCTGAAGAAGGGGCTCGACCCAAAACGTTGCCTATTTCCTTCGCTCCATAGATGCTGCCTCACCCGCTGAGTTGCTCCAGCATGTGTGTCTACCACCTATTAAATTCAATCGTTGGTTAACTTCAGAGTGGAGGCGTGCGTGCGTGCGCGTGTGGAGGGCGTGTGTGTGTGCGGGCATACAATACTCCAGGTGTGGTCTCACCAGGGCCCTGTACAACTGCAGAAGGACCTCTTTGCTTCTATACTAAACTCCTCTTGTTATGAAGGCCAACAGGCCAAAACTACAAACAATACTCCAGGTGTGGTCTCACCAGGGCCCTGTACAACTGCAGAAGGACATTTTGCTCCTATACTCAACTACTCTTGTTATGAAGGCCAACAGGCCAAAACTGCACACAATACTCCAGGTGTGGTCTCACCAGGGCCCTGTACAACTGCAGAAGGACCTCTTCACACCTATACTCAACTCTTTATCTGTTTTCTTTAGTGTCCTTTCCAAATAAAATGAAAACATCGTTTACACTTTGTGGACAAATGGATGTTTGAAATATGTTCTTCAACCAGTTTAGTCCACTTTAGTTTAGAGATACAGCGCGGAAACAGGCCCTTCGGCCCACCGAGTCCGTGCAAACCAGTGATCGCCTGTTCACACACTAGTTTAGTTTGGAGATACAGCGCGGAAACAGGCCCTTCCGCCCATCAAATCTGTGCCGACCAGTGATCCCCGCACACAAACACTATCCTACACACACACACACGCACGCGCACACACACACACACACACACACACACACACACACACACACACACACACACACACACACACACATTGCAATTTGCAATCTTTACCAGAAGCCAATTAACCTACAAACCCGCACATCTTTGGTGTGTGGGATGAAACCGGAGCGCCCAGAGAAAACCCACGCAGGTCATGGGGAGAGAACATGCAAACTCCGTACAGACAGCGCCCTTGGTCGGGATCGAACCGGGATCTCTGGCGCTGTGAGACGGCAAATCTAGCGCTGCGCCATAGTTACACGAGAGGGAGGGAGAGGTGAATACTTCACTCACTCTCTCCCTCCCTCCCTCCTCTCTCTCCACCCTCTCTATCTCCTCTCACTTTATCTCTCTCTTCCTCCCTCTCCCACCCTCTCTCTCTCAATGTCTCCAAAACCTCCTCAAAACTTTTCAAAACTTCCCAAACGTTCCATCTCTCATTCCCTATCTTTCCTTCCATCCCTCCTCCTTCCCCTCCTCCTTCCCACCCTCAATGCACCAAAAACAACAAAAATCCACCCCAGGAGCGGCATTTGGTGTTTCGCCCTCCACCCGGACGCCTGAGACTGGCCGTCCCGCTTTGCCAGCGCCGGTGCGCCGCTCCCAAGAGGTTTGCCACCCAACCGGAAGTGGTGCGGGAATGCAGCTGTGAAGAGCAAGTGAGAGCGAGACGGAAACACGCGTAGATTGATGGGTAATTACAGGACCCATTTCTGCAACCTGCCTCCGCCATCTTGCTCTGCCATCTTAATAAGCAAGAAAGCAGGTACAGGGTACTGAGATGGATGATCAGCCATGATCATATTGAATGGTGGTGCAGGCTCGAAGGGCCGAATGGCCTAGTCCTGCACCCAATGTCTGTTTCTATGTTTCTATTCCATTGCGGTTCTTACAAAGAACGAGTCCTCATAATTATCTGTCCTGGCAAATGGCGTTTCTATTTGCTGATCATTTCTCTTTCCTGTCCTATGTGTTGAGTACATAGAAACATAGACAATAGGTGCAGGAGGAGGCCATTCGGCCCTTCGAGCCTGCACTGCAATTACTGCAATTGAAACTGAAAGAAGCTAGCTTTTGCCACGGCATTGACGAGGTTGTCAAATTTCAGTGCTGAGTCAAATATCCCGGCAAGATTTTTGACGTAAGGGTTGAGTAGTCGGGTAAGGCCTCCAAGGCTACCTGCTATCATTTTGATTGAGTCCGAGGGGCCGAGAAGGATGACATAGAAACATAGAAACATATAAATTAGGTGCAGGAGCAGGCCATTCGGCCCTTCGAGCCTGCACCGCCATTCAATATGATCATGGTTTATCATCCAACTCAGTATCCTGTACCTGCCTTCTCTCCATACCCCATGATCCCTTCAGCCACAAGGGCCACATCCAACTCCCTCTTAAATATGGCCAAGGAACTGGCCTCAACTACCTTCTGTGGCAGAGAATTCCAGAGACTCACCACTCTCTGTGTGAAAAATGTTTTCCTCGTCTCAGTCCTAAAGGTATTCCCCCTGGTCCTTAGACTGTGACCCCTTGTTCTGGACCTCCCCAACATCGGGAACAATCTTCCTGCATCTAACCTGTCTAACCCCT